>OMKP01000522.1:0-21429 GCA_900302375.1 Bathygadus melanobranchus
TATTAATTAGCTCCCTCTAGCATACATTCCCCGTAATTACATGGCATGGCGTGCTACACAAGAGACAGAAATATTTTTTTCATTTATAAAAATAATAAAAATAATAAATACCCTTCACACCACTGGTCATTTTAAGACTGAATCGTATGAAGTAATAGTGTGGTACACAGTAATAGAGCAGTAATTTAATAGATTGGAACCGTGTTATAGTAGTTTGTGATGTGTGTGCAAATTTGAGTCGGTGATTCATCTGTTGATTCATCTGTTTATTATGCACATACTTCAGTTAGCCGTGACGCTATCATCATCATCCCGCGGTATTGTGTTGTGCAAGGGTAGAGTGAATAAGGGTGGATTGCGCACAGTGAGTGCTTTTAGGGGCTGCACAAAAAAAACCCCATCTCCTCAGAGAGAGATAGTAAAAAGACGGAGAGAATATGGCTCATCGGCATCCAAATCCCTTTAGGGTTCGTTTTGCGTTTGCAGTGGGTCAATGGGTCAAAGGCTGAGCTAACGCATCTCCCACGACTGTGGTCCCCCACGGCGGTCATTGTGCACATGGATTGACACAACATCGACTGTTAAAGCGTTAACGGGAACAGCGTTGCCGTTAACTTACAGTGGAGCACCGCTGTTTGCCTTCAAGTGGGGCCCAATCACTCTGCCATGATCGCATAGACTCCAGAGCCTATAGATACTAACACAATGAATGTGTTGACCATAGCTCCTGGAGGAATATAAAGGGAAACGGGCAGCTTGGGGAGTCGCAGCTGAACTGTATTCAGTACAGTGGTATGCTATGTTTAGTTGTGCAAGCCAACGCCGCACCGGTTCCGAGGCTTTCAGCCACAGCCAAGCATTCAAAAGGATTGATATACGAGGTTGGAACCCGGGGGTCACGAACACAGCTCAAGGAAAAAGCATCCGTGCTTTCTGTGGCCAGGGTTGTTTATTTTGTGTCAAAGTATTAATAAGACCACGTCACTGCACGCCCCTGTGTACGGAACGGGGTTGTCAACGAGTGAAAGGAACTTGTAGTCACTAACTCTCCTTCGCTCGGTGGATGTAATGCGGTTCCACACCAAGATCTCACATCAAAATAGTCAAACCGTGTGAAAGAAAGAAAAGAAATAGCCGGTGGCCTTCAGATGCACCGTGTATTGTCCACGATATTATTTCTGAGTCATGCCAGTGTACACACATTACCGTTGCACAGCTATAACCTAGAAATTACCTGCTTTCAGAAAGTCATAGCACAGGAGTGACATCAATGTTTCATTAATGGCATTTCATAGAACTGGGTAGTCCTTTTGCAAGGTTTTTTTGCGGTGTCTTCTGCAACGTGTAGGCTACTAGATATTAACAAGTAGGGGTCGGTAATCTTACGTTTTGCGTTAGATATACCGGTATGTTCATATGTCAAGTACGCAAAATGGCAAGTTAAATTACAATTTCAAGCACAATGACAGGAAAGAGAGAACGATATTTATATTTAGATAACTAATGAATAAAGCAATCAATACAATGCTAATACTATATCATCTACGACCAACACAAACACCCAACAGCAACATTTTGAAGATTTCATTTATTGTTTCTCAGTAAAACATATTTCCAGTCAGGATTCATTTTTTTAACCCTAACCCTTCCAGAAAAAAAATGCTCTCAGCAATATAAAAGCAGAACAGCATGGACTAGAGTTCCACCATTTTAAATTGCTCACCATCAGTAAAACATTAATACAACTGGAGAATTGAGGCAAAAATATTGATTGGAGACAAGGGCCCTCATTCATCAACTTTATCAAAAACACCTGTTATCCTAGTTGCTCAGGCACTCACTGTATGACTTCACCAGCCGATTGGGGAACACAGGTCCAAATGTACTCTGGAATGTTTTATCTCACTATTAAACCGTGTCAGCTGAAGTTAATTGGCAATCACATTCCTGTATATCTAAATACAATGTATTTTGATGGATAGCTAATGGTAAACATTCCTGAAGCTGATAAGAGATAAGACACTTTTATCTGTCCATTGGCTACACATAGTGGACAATGCATGACAAAATGTGATGAAGTAGCAGCATTGTTTAACTTATCCACCCCTATTCTTGGAAATCTTTGGGTAGACACATTTGAAGTAATTCTATATATTATACCTGCTTGAGCGTAACATGTGTGACAGATGAGGGCCAATGTCTTGAAAACCTTGAGAATGAGTCTATAGTATCAATACTGTTCTGCCATCATTAGGACAGTCAAGGCTGACCAGCCAGTGAATGGATGGCTTCCTTGGCCTCTTCCAGTGCTGTCATTGTACTGCTCCCATATATACCCTGTCTCCACATACTGCCTGTAAACATTGTTGATGATGTTAGTCCTGAGTTCATTATAAAGGGCTGCTGCCTTCTCCCGATACAGCCCCTCCACACTGCTGTAGTGGCTCAGGGCTCTGACGGCCAAGTAATTTATGTTGATCCAAATCGGCCCTCTCCAGTAGGGGGCATCGTGCTCCGTGTTTCGTTTCATGTACATGGGGTCCGTCTTGGAGAGCGAGCGGAGGCCGTAGGGCGTCCACAGCTTGTCTGAGTCCCTCATGTTCCGCAGGATGTGCTCCAGCTTGGGCGAGTCAGCGTGCAGGATGCGCAGCAGGAACGGGAACAGGCTCACGTAGCCGAAGGCGTTCACGTGCTGCAGCTTGGGCGCGCGCCGGACCGAACGCACGAGGCGGGCGGCGGCGTAGTGATGCCGCGGCTGTCCGGGGGGCACGTACACCTTCTCCTGCTGCAAGGACACAGCCTGGGTGTGGTTCCCATAGTCGCAGAACGCCCCCAGCTGGTCCGACCAGTGGAGGTCGTTCAGCAGGCCGTTGTCGCTAAGCACCTGGTGGGTCCGTTCGTACTCCGCATGGGGCTCCCCCAGGAGCTTCGCGATGCTAGCCATGATGCCCGAGGCCAGGGCCATCCAGCAGTGCAAGTCCACGTGTCGCTCTTCCCCAGATGGGTGCGAGGCCCTTGGGTAGTCGTCCAGGCCGGAGGTCAGGGTCTTCGGGTTCAGGAAGAGGTTGGTGTCCTTGTCCCGGCCCCGCCAGCGGTAGGAGTTTGGTAAGGGTCCAGTCTGCGTGGTGTTGTACCATTCGAACCAGGTCTTGAGTCTTGGGAAAAGCCGCCGTAGGAATGGCAGTGTGGGCAGCGATGTTGGAGCATCTGGGTTTGCAGCGTGCTGCTCGATGAGTTCCTGCAGCGCCAGGAAGAGGGTGGGCGGGTTGGCGTTCTCGTTCCGCTGCACCACAAACTCAGCTGGGACCTTGCTGCGGGCCTCGTCGCCCAGGATCTGCTCGCGAGGGATCCAACCTTCCACGTTCATGAGGTCCAGCCAGTGGGCGGTCGCCTCCCGCGTCAGCTGAGGGTCCCACTGGCTGAGCAGCAGCTGGTGGAAGCCCTCGTCCCAAAGGAACCCTCGAGGGAAGAAAGAGCGCGAAGGAACGGCGGTGAACAGCGCGCCCTCTGGATACAAGAGCGGGTATTCGTTGTAGGCCGACTGCACCACCGACTGGCCATAGAAGTAGCCCATCCCACCCAACATGTTGCTGAGTGCTGCCTTGCTGAACCTGACCTGAGCCTGGCTAAAGCCCTTTCTTACCAGGCCAAAAGTCCTCTCGAACCTGGCGTCAAACTCGGCTTTCCTCCTCTCCAGCTCCTCAGTCATGGTCGCCCCAACGAGCTGGTTGGGTCTGTTGCGGAAGCTGGCTGACTCAAAAAGAACTTCGATCTGGAACGGGGTCTCTACGGTTACCTGGTGGACCAGGAAATCGCTCTCCTTCCTGGGGTCGTCAGGTTTCTGCTGGTGCTGCTGGTGAGGAGGCTTGTAAGTGTCAACTGCAATGTAATGCCTCTTTTCACCAGAGGGAGGGCTGTAGACAAACCTTCGAGAGAGGCTGTTCTTTACAATGTCAGTCAGCCGTTCCAAGCCTGGAGTAACAGTCTGAAGGTTGTTGTAGCTGAAAAGATGAGCAACAGACAACCGTCAACTACTGGGCACATTTATTATTGGTTTTTCCTCAAGCTGTCCTTACAGCCAAAGCATTTAAAATGTAAACAATAAAATGAGAGAGAAAATACATTTTCACACACACAATATTTACATGCCATTTTATCTTGAATCTATTAAACACAATTCTGACACAGTTGATTATATGCTTTTGTTGCAACTTAACTCTTTGAATAAAAGTGTCTGCTAAATTACTAAATTGTAAACCTAGATTGTATGTCTACTTATTCCAACCCATCCGTTCAAAACCCCTTGACTTACCATGCGTATTTGACGTTGGACAGCTCCCCGGTGACAGGCTTGCGGAAGGTGATCTTGAAGTGTCCAAGCTCCTCAGAGAAGCCTGTGATGGACCCCACACCTTTCTTCTCTTCCACGTGAGCCTCCAGGGAGCCCTGCGTATCTGCAGCAGCGTAAAACATCAGGGAGATGACTGCTGCTTGCCGGGAGGAACTCTGGTGGTGCATATTAAAGGACAGATGGAGAAATGAGGGAAATCAATATTTTGGAATGTAAATACAATGTAAATACAATGTAAATACAATGCACTCCAACATGACATACAGTGCATTGTAGATACACGTCATTTAGGAGTAGCTCGGGGCATCTTGTCTTAGGAGTGCAGACATTGGGGTTCAAACCCAGAACCTTTCATCTGGCAAGTCGAAGAGCTGCCCCCAGGTAGGACATTTACATTTCCCCATATATAAATATATGGGGTGATAATATTTCATAGGTGAACTTGGGGAAAAAAACAAGTCACCTGGACACATATCCAGCAGATCAACACAATAAGCCTGGACAAATAACTGAAGCAACTTTAATGAGAAGAGCTGTATTCTGCAGTCCTCACATGCTGTTTGGCCGTGATCCTCCAGGTCCAATCCCCACCGTGGTTCCCACCCCTCCTCTTGACAAACTCGGTTGTCAAGGTGAAGTCCTTATCACGGACCTCCTGGACACCGAAGTTGAGGCCATCGTGCATCAGCCAGCCGTAGCTCTGCAGGTTGTCCCCCTGCTCACAGGTGTGCCTCAGGTTCACATCCATGCTGGCGAACTGCTGCATCCACATCAGGCCTGCAGAGAGAGGCATGTGCCATGCACAGCGGCATAGCCTTCAGTGCATTGCTTGCATAGAATCTTATATCAACAGTACTTCACCAAAAATCAAATTCAACTGCATATAGTGAATCAACAAATGAAGCAGACAGGTGGATGAACTGGGAAGTCTGTTTACTGATAAAGTTTGCAGCAGCAAGGCATACACTCATTTTGTTATACTTATCTACTAGCTACAACCAAGGTAGGTCTCCAGCTAAATACTGACACCCAGTGGTGAAAAGTAATAGCAGGGTATGTAGGTACTGTAGGTCCAGGGCTCAACACTAACTTTTAAAAGTGGTTGCCAAGCTGGCAACTAGGCATCAACTTTTGGTTGCTGAAACTGAAAATATGGTTGCCATTTTCAGTCACCTTATATTTGGAGTATTTAAGATACTAAGCATTTATACATCAGCTTAATAATGAAAATGTGACAGTAACCAAACAAAATTCTTAGCTTAGTGTGGCGCTACAAAAAAAGGAACAAATAATTGAATCTTCATATTAAACAGCCAAATTCGATTCGACTTATAACATTCTGAGTCGGATACAGCCCTACTATATAACATACTACGATCAGACATTAATCTCCAAAGTTACTGTAAATTAGCTTATAATAAGTGAATAGAGCAAACGTTGACTTCTGCATACCTGATCCATCCTGTACCTTGTCAGTCTCACCAAATCAGATCCGTTCTATATTTGAAGATCCAGCAGACGAGGGAATTATGTAAAGGGTTCCTAATTTTTCACAACAATACACTGTGTTGAATGGGTTTCTAAGGCTCTCCCGGTTGGCGACATTAATCTTGTGAATGGTGGTGTTCCTCAACCCGTCAATGGGTGTCCCAACTCTTGCTCTTGCATCCAGCTCATTATGTTGAGCTTGTGTGCTTTGAGCTCCAGCGCTTGTCTAGCCCTGTGGTTCTGTAGGATGTGCTACCTTGAACAAGCAAACTTGACTTGTCATTTATCGAAATGTATGTTGTACATGGTTTGCAGTATAATTTAACTGTATTATATAATTGTCATTTCCCATCCAGCTCAAAGATGCTTGGGTACATAGCCTCGCAAGACTTCACAAATGACCTTTTCGTTCAGGTTCATCAGTGATGGCTGGTTCTGGAGTAAACACAACAGTGCATATGCAGCGTTCTTCCAACTGTATTAGCAATATTTATATATCACTAATGCATACAGTATATGGCATATAACGACATGGCTTACAGTAGGTGTTATATAGATCTGTTACACCCGTTTTCTCTTGAGAAAGCACAGTGGTATATACTGCAATACATTTTCAGTTGGATTTTGTTTGTACAAAAAAGCTCCATCCAGTAACCTGGATCACACTGTGATTCAGAGATTTGTTTGAATCCTGTAATTTTCCATTAAAGAAAACTTCGGAAATCAGCAGGTCAACTTTTCAACTTTGAAAATTCGGTGCATAGAAAATATATAGGAAGACTTCAAGGCAAGCATTAAGCATTGGTTGGCGAAGTTATTTCCTTTAAAAACCCCAAAATGATAACTAAGTGCTTTGTTTTCAGACTCCTCTGTAGGCATCAAAATGCCTAACCCCTATCTGCTCCTTAATAATGTTCTGTGTTAGGCGCTTTGGATACAAATGTTTACTTAACTAAATAACGTCAACAGAAGGCAGTAGTAGTAGAGAGGCATTACCTGTTACTACAGATTTAGGACTTCTGGTTTTCATCCCAAAGTAGACCTGAGGCCTGTATGATCCCCAGAACCTCTCCGGGGACACCTCGGCGCTGGTGCTGTTGTCGTCGAGAACGCGCGGCGAAGGGTGCAGCGTGACCACGCGTTTAGCCAGGCTTGACCGCATGTACAGGGCATAGAAGAACCAAACCAGGCTGAAAATGCACAGGCCTATTGAGATATTGATAAACACTTTGCCAATGTCCACTTTCTTCTTCTTCTCTTTGAAGTGGAAGCCGACGGGCTTCTCGTCTTTCCTCAGCAGGGGTGCAACTTCACCTGCCCCCACCCTCTTCCTCTGCCTGCCCATCCTGCCCTGCCGAAACAAAGGATATTTGTACATATTAATAACATTGATTGAACACTATAAGGCCATGTGAGCTTGTCCCTTTCAAAATACTTGCATGAAGTTGCCTAATTTACGCCACAAACAACTCTTATTAATAATCTATTTTAATGGCCATGTGTACATAGCACAGTGTATTTGGATTGGTTTTGTTTTAGGAATCAAATTCACATTCGGCACTCGGGCGTTTGATTTGCTTATGCAATTATACACACATTACACAGGAAGCAGACACACACACTAAACCTGAATGCGAGGTTGTATTGTGTGTGTGTTGTGTTATTGAGTTAGCGTGTCTGAGCTGGCTTCTTTCGCTTGAGGAACCTACTAATTAAACGCCCGTTTTCCTGACAACGACAAATGGCTCTTGTGGAAATAAGCTTAATTGAAAGACGACCATTGTTCCTTTAAAGCAATCCACCAAGGTACACACACACTAGCGTTACCGCTGCGCTAAACGAACGGCATTGGCAAAAGCACATAGTAAACGGGAATTAAAATGAGTTACCTAAAAATGTATAAGCATAGTGTTTACCAAAAGGTATACATTGCATTACTCTAACTTTGTTTCTGAATCACGGCTGGGCTTCTCACCTGTCAAATGAATGGCTCAGCTACTCATTATCCGCTGCTAGCTTGACTAGTCACTTCCGGGTTCAGCCCCCATCAAGACTCGACCAGTGACGTGTCACGTCTACGGTGTGAAGTCAGACCGCATGGTTGAAACCCATTGATAGTGTATCCTTGTGATACTGTATACTTGCTTTGTATGTTGAATTTGAATAATAAAAAAAAAAGGGTTTGAAACAAATGGTTGTTAGCTTTGAATTACAATAACCTCACTTACCAGTCACTTCCACATCTTCTTAAAAAAGGACAATTCTGGGCAAATAAATAAATAAAATAGGCCAAATGTCCTTGTATTGTTACTTTCCTAGCGAACAAAACTGTTAATATAAAAAGAAAAAATACAAACAAGTTTGCTTTTTAAACTTTTTTTTAATGAATGCAATATATTCTGATCCATATCCCTTACTTTGGTCAATGTGTGAAATTATAAATCACAAACACTGTATGAACATAGTCTGGAACATACATCAACACGGTTTTACAAATCTTTAGATTAGCCATTCATTCTGGTTTCAGATTTTCCTTACGCTGCGTGACGCCTAGTCAAGTGCCCATAACAAGTCAACCTCAGGTTACAGATTTGTAATTCGCTTTACAAAAAGAACCAACCCTAATTATTATTTTTTTTCTTACCTGGAGAAGCAAAGGGCTATTTAAAACATACACGCCCTGAACAGAGTATCTTTGAATATTGAAACAGCACACAAAATGCTTTCTTTTTTTTTTTATCTTGACTGCTTTTCAGACAACCAAAAAAAGGGCCTTGATAGACAGGGACAAGAGGACGGAGGACAGAGAAAACCCTGCAAAAGAAAACTCCCAGTACTACAAAACAGAAGATACAAATGAAAACACGCCTTTCAGAATGCAGTCATACGTGTGCAGCAGAAGAATTTAAGACCGTGGGTCCCACCGTTGCTGAGCTCTGCTACTATTAAGTACTATTTCTTTTTAATACAAGTGCTTTTCATTCTGCAATACAATCAGAATCCAAATTATAAACAGGGACATACAAATTAAAAAGGTAAAGCACGGCAAAAGGACTTAAAGCACCAGATAAATGTCAAATAAAGAAACCTCAAAATGCACCCTGAAGGAACCCATTGGCCACCTTTCACTGCCTGAAATCAAATCCTTCTGGCTTTTGTACAAAGCCTGAGGCGAAGAAAAACTTAACCTTACGAGTTGGAGTAAGCCCCCCGCAGTCGAGAATACTTTTACAAAAAAATAAAAAGGACAAACATAAACGGATGAAGGGAACATGGCGCCCCGGTCCTCGTGTCATGTCTACTCTCTCCTAAGGTTCGATGCTGGTGTGGATGCGTGTGGTAACAACAAACGTACAGCACGGTCAACTAGCCGGCCGGTGAACGGGCAGATTCAGGTAACAAGACGAGCCGAGCGCTAAGAGAAGCGGAGGGAGTGAGGACACCGAGCACCTTCACCCTCTACTCCTCCAACTCTCCTGTCCATCATCAGTTCTTGACCACTCCCCCGTCTCCCTCGCTCACAAAGCGCTTTCGACCTCTGGTGGGGGGAGGAAAAGGAAGTGTAATCAGTTAACGCAATCATGACAGTTGGATGTTGACTACGTATCTGAACAGTGAACTGGATATAAATCTAATAACTGAATATAGGATGCTAAAAAAGGACCACAGTGGAAATGAGCTTCACCCTATTTTGTCTTATTAATGTATGCGTTTGTTGGCTGCATATGTATTTATATAACTATACTATACTAATGGGGATAATGAGTGTGTGTGCATGTATATCTATTTTCTCGACAACTGTTCATCCGATCGACTTCACACTGTGTATTCCTGAGTACCAAAGGAAGTGCAGTGTCAAGTGTCAAGTTGTTTGGATGCACGGTTCTCGAGAATGCTGCAATATGGGAGGCCACGCAATCGACCCGTTCCAGGCAGGCATGTCTCAAACGGTGACTTGACTAGTGAGTTTTAATCTAATAAAAATCAATCAATCAAAAACAATGGTTTACTCCTAAATCACACTGCACTGTAATTTGAGTGGCATATGAGTCAACCAATGAAATCACACCAATAACGAGGTCAGTGACACTGACAATTTTGACATCCGATTGGACAGGACAGTAAACACCTGGTGCTCTGTAACTGTAACCGGTGTTAGTGGAAGCATCCCCTATCAGTTGGTGAAGGATCTCCCGTGGAGAGTGTCGCTCACCTTGACGGACACGTGTCTCTGAGATGTTTGGTGATGACCGACTCCTGGTAACACAGGTCCACGAAGGTCTCCAAGATTGAGTGGGCATGCGGCACGTCCAGGCAGATCTCCGGCAGCTCGTCGTACACGCGCTGGAAACCCTGAAACCCATTCATCAAGGAAGAACCTGCATCACTATCACAGGTTTGGTCCACAAAACCACTTTGTCAGCTATGAGCAGCCTTCATCCAAAGAGACGTGAATACAGAAGAATGTCTTCAGGGAACAGGTAGGGGTCAGGGCATGTTTCTCAATGATCCCCACAGGTAGGCTGTGGATGTGACCCCTACATTTCGGCTGGGAGTCAAACATCCTAGCTGCTACACAATCTTCGCCTCCCTGACAGTTTTAAAGAAAACTAGAGACCAAGCTTTGGATGCCTCTATGAAACCAAACGTGTGTCCTTGGTCGGTCGTAAAAGGACTGACCCGGTTCATCTGGTCCACGGTGATGAGGCCCGTCTTCCAGAAGGACTGCAGAAGCTTCACCATCATATGGATGGCAGTGTCCCCGGTGGACTCCAGCACCATCACTATAGCCTGAAATACAATACATATTCCTTTCAATGATGATAACCTGTGTGACCACAAGGTGGCAATGTCCCCTGTGGACTCCATCACTATAGACTGAAATAACAACACAAAACAAATACAAATAATAACACGTTTCAATTTAAATACAAATATATTGTATAATATATTCAATGTAACTACTTTCTATTAGTAAATACAAAATATACATTCCTTTGAATGATGATTAGCTGTGGGACCAGAAGGTGGCAGTGTTGGCAATGACATCCTGCAGTTTGCCAGTTGGACTTAATAGTCTCATCTTTACATTTTATACCCTCAGTTAGGACTGAACGATATGGTAAAAAAAAAATATATATATATGTATACGTATCATATTGCGATTATCACGAGGATCACATTTACTACCACAATGTGACATTTGTTGGGGTCTGTACCAAACAAACATGTTTTGTTATATATGGGGTGTAAAACAACTGTAGGCCAGGGCATCATTCATTTATAATTGTGCTATAAATTAACATTTACACATTTTACTAATTGCAGCTCCTGCGATTTGACGATTGTACTTGGCCATATTGCGATTTCCAACATTTTGATTTATTGTTAAGCCCTAGCCTCACTCAACTGTCACTTAATACGAACAGCATCCTTTACAATTCTTTGGGTCTAGGATGTACTGACCTCATAGACTAGCTCGTGGTGGAAGTGGGGTACTTCCAGGTCCTTGAGACAGTGCTCCGCCTCTGACACCTCCCCCGACACCAGGTACTCCTTCAACAGCAGGGTCATCTGGACACACACACGGTTTCAAGGACATGAGGCAGGAATGACGGTTCCGTTTGAGGCAGACATTACTCATTTTACATTTAAACTTTTCTACGAATCAATCTGCTGCTTTTTCCTGTACAGTGTCAGTTCAACTGACAGTCAAAATAATGTTAATCATTAAGAGACGGAAGAGACGCGTGCTGTTTCAAACAACCGAGTAAACAACGCAAAACAAATTTGCAGACCATTTAGTACCACTTCATAATTGAGACAAACACAACTTGTGTCATAAAAGGTCCGTTAACCAAGCTGCCCTGGGTCATTTAAAGTCATAAAAAGTAATAAAACAATGACTTTGTTCGAGCAGAATAATCTGCCTTACTGATACGAGCCGTACTGAGCACATTGGCCCCGAGAGGAAACTCTTCCAGACATGTTATTCACGGACATACGCCATAGCTCATAACTACAGGGTTGAACCTTTTATGTGAGCATTTAATGAGAGACCTTTCTATTCGCATGGCCTCTGAACTCGCAGTATGCATTTAAGCCAGCGAGAGACTAGACAAGCTACAAGAAGAACGAGATGTTAAGAGGCGACGTTTGGGATTTCAACAAGGTCTTCTGCTTCTTCCCGGAGCAAACCGCACTTTACAGACATCGTACGAAATATTGAGTAATTTTAAGGAAAGGCGGGGAGTATGCTCACTTTCCCAAAACGTCAATACAAACCTGCCTGGCTGGCTGCTGTGCTATCCTAGCTAATTAGGTGTGTGAGTGTGTGTGTGTGTGTAGCTCCCCTTTGTTAAGAAGATCCAACATTCCTGTCAAGTTCTGCTGACACAGCGTGACAGCGGCGCACAAACTTTACCCAGAATGCATTTCTGCATTCCACTATCCAAGAGCCAAACGATTCAGAGCCCATCCTTTCCCCTCAATGACCAATGTTAACGTTATTATGTGGCCAAAGCGTGGGCCAATTTCAAATTTTCAATCATTTGCCATCTTTCAAAAATCAACCCTTTATTAGTAGTCTTCTAAGTCAACTCCTTGTCCTCATCAACGTCTGATTAAAGCGCTAGGTCCATCAGCTGACCAGATCCAGTGAGGAGCTCACCTCCTTGATGAGATGCTTGACAGGCCGGAGGCCGCCTCCCACACCCCACACATTGTCCAGCCGGACGATCTCCCTCTTCATGGACAGCAGCACGGCAGCGCGGTCCAACGCCGCTCTGGACAACAACAGAGAAATAATAATTGGCGGGCGGCACTAGCACGGGAGGTAGAGATGGTTGTCTGGCAACCGGAAGGTTTCTGGTTTGATCCCCGGGTCCCCACTAGCAAAGTGTCCCTGAGCAAGACACCTAACCCTAACTGCTCCTGACGAGCTGGCTGTTGCCTTGCATGGTTGAAATAAATAATCCATTTACACAACACACACCAAATAAAAAAATGCTCTGCCTTAAAGGGCCCCTAAATGACCACCAGGTGTGAGGCCGGTTGTCATGACGAGCAGTTTCTAAACCTATCCGCTGGTGACATCACAAGTGGAGAGTGTCCACACAGACGTATGATAGCTCAACTCCAGGCCACCACCTTTGACATACAGTGACACAAATTGTATTAAAGAAAAGACAGTAAATGAGGTGATGTGGTGTCATCATGGCTTCCACCAGGTATTTACCTGGCGTGAACACAGTCCACCTTTCCCTTGTAGCGCTCCAGGAACGTCATGGGCAGCACGTGGTCCGCGATGGCTCTGGCCAGGAACTGTCCCAACATCTGTGATGTAAAAGCCACACGTACATCTCGTCAAGTCCCCCAAAAAAGGTATCGTTTAGAACGATGAAATTATAGCCATTATTTATTTTGATTTCTTCCTGGCCTCCCCCACCCCCATTATAAAGAGTTCTAGATATAACTTTGTTTCTTGTTTGTAAATATAGATTTGCATTGAAGTCTGTTAAGTAGATATTATTTCTACTACCAGCAAAAATCTAAACCAAAGATTTCCATTACAGATTCGTCTGATTGGCTCCCACTAGAATCATGTCACACATGCCACTGAGATCACCTGACACCAATTTCTAGCCAATCTGAAACAACAGTGGCAGTACCCTGGATTCACCACAGAGGGCGCCGTTTCCTCCCAGTGTTCCTGCCTCTAGTTCTGCTGCCTACCTTGGGAGCCTCCGGGGTGTCCAGGATGAGCTCTGGCAGCTCCTTCAGCATCTTGTCGAAGGCGCGGGCCATGTCGACCTGGGACAGCACCTTGCCCGACAGGTCAGACAGCAGGCGGGACGTGAGCTCCCGGTGGCTGGCCTTGCCCTCCAGGGACAGGGACACGGCCATGGAGGAGAACTCGTACCTGTGGGCACCCAGGTTCAGCCCTTTCAACAGCGCCTGGAGGCAGACGAAGACCAGAGAGGATTATCCGGGGAGATGTGAAATTATGTCCAGAAATGAATAACTGACTTCGGTCTAGTGTCAATAGTTTGTCAAAAAATAAAACTATCTGGCACATGGTACATGGTAATGAATGCAGGCGTATCTACATCTACAGCAGTGCTCCCCTCCCTTGGGGTCACCTGATATGAATATGGGTTGTTGATTCAAATGCTATGTGTGGTTGTGACCCACTGATCTATTGAATTACACGTGCGGGTGTAGGTGTGTGTGTCTCTACACTACCTGGACCTCTTTAGTGTCTCCGTGTTCAAAGTACTCCTGTACGATGGGGTTCACCGTCTTCTCCAGCTCCTTCTCATCCAGCTCTGGCACCACCGTGGCGTACACCGTGTTGCCCTGTTTAGAGACAAGAAAACACTTTGCATGTTTCAATGTGCACGTATATTACAGGTTCAAACTGGTCACAATACCCTGCGTATATTTACATGGGTACACACACAAACACACTTTTTTTATTCATTAAAATGTTCATATTCTCATTTGCAAAGAATTCAATAATTGCACACCAGAAGTATAGTCATTTAAAACATTTTTGTTAGACTAGACTTCTAGACTAGATCATTCGTCACAACTTTATTAAACACAATGTGTCAAACAGTTTTCTGATCATTTGTGGCACTCACATCGTGCAGAACATGGGAGAGATTCTTGTCAGGGAGGGCTCAAAATACAATACATTTTTCTCCTGCAGAACAGAAGTGAGGTTGTGCTCTGAACGCAACACTGCACAAAGAAGCACCGCTTCATAAGAGCACCACTTATCCAGTTCCCTCCATAATAAGAACTGAGCCGAGAGTCGAGACTATGAGGAAATGAGTGATGTCGGCCTGAGAAAGACCCTTATAAACAAACACACTTCTGTCTGCGCGCTCAATAACAACTGTTCATGTCCCCAACGTCGTTGGTGTTGTATGCATTTGTGAATTCTACTACGATTTCACAATTTAACTCCTATTCCACCCTTCCAGAAAAATGTTGGGTGGGTTTGGTTTTCATGCAGGGCGGTTCCCTGGAGCACCCATGCCTGGTTACCTAAAGCCACGCATGAACCAAGGCTAAATTACCGCAAACTGTTCGATTACGTCCCAGAACTGTTATCAAGTGGGCCGCCCCTGACCAGATGCTTCATTCCCACGGGGAGTCCAGACTGACCGGCAGGTGACAAAACAAGCCCTCAGCGTCCCTAAACTGGGGACACGGCCATCTGGGTGTTTGGACACCGGGGAGTATTCACGAGCAGAATAGATGATCCCATTAGAGACTATGGGGGGCTTTCTGTTGACTGTCTGGGGTCTGCGTCCATAAATAGAGCGAACAATTGTGTTTTGTGTGAGATGCCGCTATTCATCACAACAGAGAGCTCGGCGGCAGTACTTCATCAGAACGGCGAGCGTATGCGTGTTTGTTTGTTTTCCGTGTGTGGATAGACGTCGGAGCATGAGGCCCTCTCTTCTGTTAGCCAGGGCAGAGATCCCTCGTTGTTGGGGAAAAAACAAACAAACAGCCATGATGAACTATGATTGGTTTGGACTTTAAAGTCCCAGTTTGGTTATGACGGACATTTTATAACTTCGCTCACATGAGAGTCTGGACGCCATGTGTTAACATGAATTGACCTGGTGGGGGTGGCTCGCACTGCAAACACGTCACAGACAGACAGAGAGCAGACAGTACTGACCTGCGCCACCTCATCATAGTTGGGGTCTCTGGTGTCGGGCTCCTCGTCCTCGTAAACCATCCCTGCTGCCCCCCACACTCCCTTCCCACCAGCCCCACCTGGGAGACAAACAGCTGGTCAGACACAAAGCTTTTTATCCAGGCTGATGAACACGCCTCAGTTGTACGGTTTTGTCCTTGGGTTTAATGAAAGGTGCTACAAATGCATGTTATTACCGTCGTTATTATTAGAACCAATATATAATCAATGGAGGGAAATGACGCCTATCGCTACATAAATGCTTGTGTCGACGAAGACTATCCTATGCGTCACATATGCTATTTTACCTACATTCACACGGTTATGAATACATTTTGAAGATCGACATATATTCTTTAAATGGACCTTTCTTGGGCAGGCCGCGTCCTTTGCCGGCGCGAGACTTGCGGTCGTTGGCGTTGACCTTTCCCTTGGGACTGTCGCCGCAGGGCACCAGCTCCCCCGACTCCGACAGCGAGTCGCTCGTGGAGTTGCGGGACGAGGACTTGCGCAGGCGCCGCTTGGCCTTGGCCTTGAGGCGGGCCTCGTGGAGGGCCTTGTCCTGGGGAGTCCAGTTACCTTTCGCCATGCCATCGTTCAGGTCCTCGTCGTCACCCGACAGCTCGCCGTCCAGGGCAAACACCCCTGCCGATCGGGAGAGAAGAAACCACAGAGGACAATACGCCACCTTTAGCTCACATAAAGAATGTCCTTGTTTACAGAAGACCACAATTAATAGAAGAAATAATGTCAACTTCTCTGCAGGGTTTATTTCAGCTCAACCGCTTTTCTTCATAAACTACTAAATCTGTAGACACGACAAGAAATCCATAAAGTAACGGCCAGTAAACATGAAACTCTTACTTTGGCCTCTACCATCATTCAGGTATGCGGTGCTGATGTTTTCTTGGGTAAGAAATATGACTAACCGCAGCAACACGCTGAGGCAACAGTTGAGTGGGTTGTTTGTGGTTTTACAAAAGGTGTAGAGGGTAGTACCTCCACTACCTACTAGTAAACAAAACAGCACTGCTCTCAGATGAGACGGTACACAGCTTGTGGCGGGTATTCACCACCCCTGTTCTTCAGACCAACCCGACTTTACATTTACATTTAGAGCATTTGGCAGACGCTTTAATCCAAACGACTTACAAAAAAGTAACAGGACTTTGAACTTCATTCAGGTGCTTGAGGAAGGTTGCTGAAGTCACCCATGCGTGGGACAGCAGCACAAAACACGCTGAAGGCAGTGATTATGAATTTATGTATCAGGCCGGTACTCCTGACTACCGTGGGTCCACACTCAGTCACATGACCGTACTGTAGGCGACGGGGCCAGCGAGGTGAAACCACTCGCAACTCACACAAGCAATGTGGATATGGCCTTGTGGGTTATTTTCCTACAAGTATTATGCAACCAGAGTGGCCTATTGTTTGATTGTGATAGGGTCTAGATGAAAAAAAAAAAAAAGGAGAAATGCTACTACAGCTACAGACGAGTATGTCCGCAGTTCTCTGTGAAGAATACAGACACGCACCCAAAGGAAGGGCAAGGAAGCACCGCCCCAGGTGTAACCTGCTGTACCACTCGGGCAGCCAAAAACTAGCCACTTTGCTGTAAACAAGTGAGCACGTGTCACAACGGACTCGTCTCAGGCTCCGCCTCCCTCCCTCCCTCCCTCATGCAGGCTATATGCCACGACCCCGCCAGAGCAGTAAATTAGGGACCGGCGGCCAATGGCAGCACGCCATGCTCAGACGCAGGCCAGCGGGAGATGAAAAAATAAAAATACAGCCAAGGCTGCAGCGACGGCAAGAGATTGCGAAAGCAGGAAAACAAGACGGAGCCTAGCCCAGTTAAAAAGGCACAGCCTGAGTCTAGCGTAACTTGAGCAGCCATATGTAGCTCCGCGACACATGGCTGCTAGACTTGTGGAACTGGAAATGACTTTGACAGAACGGTATTGAAAGGATAACAAAAAGTAGGGTCAATGGTATTTCTGTGCAACTTCTGCCACTACTTACCCCCAAATCTAACTCAAATCCAAGAAAAAGAATGCCCCAGCTCCAGAATAAAAAACATGTCCTCTGCTACCCCTTAAGATTAAACTGGTGTTCAGTTTTATACGTTATTTGTTTTGTAGTTTGGTTTTCTTTCTAACCGCTCTAATCTTCTACATGCTCTGCCTAGTTACCTTGTGTTTGTTCAATACATTCACATTGTCAGTTGGTTTCCCAGATTAGGCCTAGGGTCTTTAGCCCCATAGACCACCCATATATGTTGCTGTAGTAGTAGGCCTAGTTGTTGTAGTGGAAGTGTAGTCTTTCTGCCAGACTAGTGGGACATGGCTTATCTGAGCAGGACCAGGCCGTCTAAACAGTGTCCTGTTCCCCAGCGTTCTTAGGAGATTGACCTACTTTTCACAATTGTACATAGTAGTGTGGGACACACACACACACACACCTTTTAGCATGGTCCCAGAGGGAATCAAACCCCCATCCCTGGCAGTGTAAATGTCATGCCCTGCCAATTGAGCAACTCTGTACCACATGACAGGGAATACACACCCCAATGATCACAGATCTCTGGTCACAGGGCAGAGACGGGTGTGGTTCCAGCAGTTTAACGGTCATCACTTAGCCTATAGGACCAGTGATACATATAGCTTGTACATGTGCAGAGTTTGGAACTGGATAGTTTTGGCTTTCTTTTGGGCTAAATGTGAAGACTTGTGGCAGAATCTCTGAAAAACAGTAACAGTATGAATGCAGCAGAGCAGGCCGTTTCAGCAATGTAATGAAACACGACAAGTACAGTCAGACGCGGCCACTGGTCTCCACATTATGTCCCAAAATTAACACATACACAAAGTACGGTGTGTGTTGCTGTGTGTGTGTTTGTAAGCAGTGGGCCCGCTAGGCAGCGTAACAAGCAGAACTTCGCATTCTGTTTAGTCAGCAGGCCATGAGGAAACCAGGCCTGACATTTATGGCATTAAGGCCACCCCATAAAGCTTTCCTCTTGATGTTTATCCAAGGTGGTTCTCCAGACCTAGGCCCAGAAGATTAACAGACTTTTATTTTAATGTAGCAGGCGGGATACAGAAAACAGCAGACAGGACAGAGTATCACATTGTTATGGGGGGACTTTAGAAACGCTGGATGAAGTTACATAATTCTGCTGGGCAATAGACAAGCCAAAATGTGTTCAATTCTTCTTCCTTTCAATGTACCAATGGAGTGACAGGTTGAATATATCCGTAACCCTAACGTCTATCGAGCCTTCCTGACAACAGGTACATGTGAACAGTAATACACGCTGTACAGAGCAAATGCAAATAAGTGGATGTATGATGTGGAGGACACTTTTCTGCATATTGGCAAATATGTGCAGCGTTTTATTTTGTATTTGTTTTGGTCGCTTACTGTATTCGAAGCAAAGACACGTTATGTAAGCGTTAAAAACACAACGTTACAACTGTGCGCATTCCTATTGGTCCAAAGGGTAAAGAGCAGCGCATGTTGACGTCACCATACGTCTGAATGGCAACATGGTGTGCACGGACACGGCTGGGGCACCACGGCGACATACATGTCAAGCGAACACGCGCATGGCATGCCTTTAAAAAGGGGGAACAAAAACCAAAACAGTTTCCGCGTCCGCATTAAAAATGGTGTCTCTCGCAGGCGTTAACCATAACAAGACACATGCACACGTCGGGGCGGAAGTGCCCGCTCTGTTCTCCACCAATCACATGCAGTACGCGTATTAATCTATCGTATAGGTTTGCACCCATTTAAAAGAGTCAAAAAGCACTGCACGCTAACAAGAAAAACTAGATTAGCGTAACACTATGATCACAATTGGAGCAAGCACACCGAATGTTCCCGGGTTGCAGCGGGGAGCTCCGGAGCACATGGTGGGGCATGCTTCGTACCCCTGCAGCCCATCCCTTTCTTGGACAATGGACTGCAGAATGCACCCGTCTTCACATGCAATCTCCCCTTCGACGCGTTTGCGTGTGGTCACAATAACGACTAGTAAGCACCGCGTTGTGACTAAACAACAATAACTCACCCTCGTGTTGCGGAGCGGTGGACCAAGTCTCCACTTCGGTCGCCATGGCGCTCTTTAAAGGGCTTGCTTGTTTATTGTGTGCCGTGCGCTCTGGCGAGTAGCTGCGATCCCAACGTGTTTAGCAAATGTAAATTGCAACAAACAATACCTTATATGGTACCTTAAATGAACGGCTGGACAAAACACGTGATAAGTATTAGCCGTCCTCGTCGTCTTGTTCTTGTTCTTTTTGTGCTAACGCGTTCAGACCGAGAAAATAATATTACATTCGTGCAATATCGGTAGAAAATAGCGTGCGATTGAGCGAGCGAATTAAAACTATAACACTGCTGTCGGAGTGTTTGGAGTAATTGGGCAAAGACAACCAGCTTGAAGGAAAATGGCTAGTCGAAGCACATTTCAACGAGCAGCCTGCAAGATAAACAAAGTCTGTTTTTAACTTTGGAAGTGGCGTCCAGGCGGAGTCACGTGGGCGCTACGCTGCCGGGGATTGGTTAATACGGGGGGCAGGTGCTGTCCCCTCTGACCAATCACAGCCCAGCAATCCATAGCAGGCAGAAGATTAAAGACAACTATTGCGATGGCAGATGTAGACGCTTCGCCCGTTGTCTTTATGGATCTCTCTAAAAGCGCTGACTTTTGTTATATACATGTCTGAGCGTAACGTTAATGGTAATGCTGGCACAGTTGTTGACATAGACGAGCGAACCAAGCAGTTAAATGCATTTATCCCCTATCCATATGGCCCCATTGTTTATTGATGCTCGCTGGTATATAATATGACCAGTGATGACGTCGCCGGGACCATCTAGAGCGCCCTTAGTAAGTAGACGATGGGCGGTCGAGCAACAAACACACACGTGTTACGGTTTAGCTGTGTTATTTAGCAATAACCCCCCCCATACACACACACACATGAATGTTGTCCCACTCGGCTAAACCCAACATGGGTCCCAACATGGTAGGCCTATAGGGCTGGTTCCACTGATACGAACAGACAATGGGACATATGCACTGACCCAATATGATCAACACAGCACTACGGTGTAGGCCTAGCGCTTTCTCACCTCCCCCCTTCCCCACATTTGATGAAAAGAATGCGTCTTCATTAAATGGATAGCACGATAGTACCATTTATTTTTGACACAGGATCCAAAGTCTTGGTTGAATAAAGAGATGCAAATGTTTATGTAACACTGTGGAAAAACCCAACGCAATAAAATATACATTTAAAAATGCCAAATCAACCGTTACAACACAGCTATATCAAAAAGACATGATAGGTGCAAGCAACTAGGCACCAATAAAGTGAATGTATTTATCTGTGAGCATTTACAGTATAATATGCACCAGGAAGTACAATACACAAGGACAGGAAAACAAATGTACAATGTGATTTTTTTTGTTGTTTTCTTCTGACATACTATTGAAAAAAGCCTAGGTTTAGATATCAACGCTGATAAATATTATCATGTTAACTAACACCAACAATAATCGCCCTCGGCCTCATAATAAGCGTTTATTTTATTTATTTTTTATATCACGCCACCAATGTTTCCTCCCTCTTACGAATGTTGTGCTACACCGACAAGAGCAGAAGTCATGTACACCACGTGTTCGCTAATATTGAACTACTCCACCTACAAGCACGTTAGACGCCGCTAAAAGTCTACCGCTCGCTTGCAATTCATGTAAGCCGAGAGACAGATTTGATTTCTACGTGGGGGCCAAAACAGTAGAGCTACGACATATCCTGACACAACAGGGGTATTATGTTCTCACCCCCCCCCCCCC
>OMKP01000552.1:2397-12647 GCA_900302375.1 Bathygadus melanobranchus
GAGCATCACAGTGGTAGGCAGTGGCATAAACGTGATGTAGAGATAGAGAGGGGACAGTGCACATAGAACAAAAGAGCTAGTTAACAGTGGGACACACAGGGGAAGGTGTGTGTGTGTGCGTGTATGTGCGTGCATTGTACTTGTGTGTGTGTGTGTGTATGTTTGGGAGTGTGTGTGTGTGTGTGTGTGTGTGTGTAGTACAGAGGATGAGGACACTGCTTGTGGCTGCTGCAGGGTTACGCCCAGACGCTGCGACTGTCTGAATGGAACATTCTAGAACAACAGATTATAGTTAAGGTGCAACCATGTATGTATATATATATATATATATATGCTGACATGCTGTACTGTATATATATATTTGCGATAAAACAATGTGACAAAATCCTTGATGATAAAATTGCATTGCCGATGCTGACCCACAAGAAGACGTTTGTTGTCCAATTAACCATATAACAAAACAGTAAAAATGCAGCATTTGAGTTTTCAGGCAACATCGGGTCATTTTTCTGCTGCCACTCCCTAAAACGCAGCCTGCAGTATGGCAAACACATCAATAATCACACTCCACTCCACATGACAGTGTGTGTGTGTGTGTGTGTGTGTGTACCTCACAGTACCTAAATTGTCACAGGAACTAGACGATGCAGCAGAGTTACACCCCCCCACCACCGCTGACTTTAGGGCTGTGCTACACAAGGCATCAACAGTGTGTTTTTCTTACTTCCTTAGCCTGCCGGGCTGTTTTCAAATGTTTCATTTTCAACCCTGCACACACACCTGGGTCATATTTACATGTCACATAGTTTATATGGTTGAGTGGCTTCTCTGAATACCGTCAGCTAGCTAACTCTCAAGGGCTCCAAAACTCTGTAGTGGAGGCGTTCCAGTGCTTCCATTGTTTCAACTGTCTAGTCCATGTATATCTGGTCCACGTGTATCTGGTTTATGGTTCAATATCCATTACCAAGCTGTGCACTGTTTTGTCTACAAGCTATCGTCAAGTATTACATGGAGGTGGGCTGGTTAGGACCTGATGCTTACATTCTATGTGTGTGTGTGTGTGTGTGTGTGTGTGTGTGTTTCCCATTTGGCTGCTTAGAATATTTTTTTTCAAGGTGGTACGAATTTCAAGGAGGCCATTTTGTGCGTGGTATAGATAGGAAATAATGCTAGGCCTTAGACCTGTTTAGAAATTCTATTGGTAATGAGAAGTTTACCAAATACTTAAATATGTTGCATAATGAATGATTCATGTGACAGATAGATGGTTATATTTATAGTGTTGCATTAAATTAAGTTCTATCACATTTAAGAAGCAAATCATTGCAATTTCTTCACTGTTATTTAAAGAGTAGATGACCTTGTTGTGTTGTATTTATAAAACTTTAATGGAAAATGGTCTCTGTCTGTCTGGCTCTTAATTAACATGTTACCATATTTACAATAAAATATGAATGTTTAATTAAAAACGTCAAAAAACGAACAAGTGGAAATTATAAAGATGTTGAAATGTATATATTGTAATTAATTTCTCATATGAATACATCTCACGCAGATACATCAATTGGTGTGGGTGTGCATGTACTGTATCTTATAAAATGGTGCTGTTGTCTGTTATGTATTTAAGGAAATATTACTTAATTCATTATGCTTAACCTACTGCTTTCTACGATTGACCATGAATGAATTATTACTGCATAAAATGTAATATCAGAAATCTGTTCTGACAATTTCATGAATGTATCTTTTTTGTACAAATATAGGATTTTTTATATAAATATTGCTGTAATTAATTGTATGGTTGGTTATTTTACATAGGCCTCATTAAGCCATTAAGTATGCACAGTTATTCAAATATTAATCCCATATGTTGATATGACACATGTAATAACACCTTTGTTATTTAAAATCTTTTTTGAAGGAAGCACTTTCTAAAGATTTTGCTGCGGGTGGTAGTCCACTATAAACATTTAATTTCCATCCTCTCTTCTTCCCAAACAGCTTTGACATGCAATAGTTTTGCTCTATATGGCTTCCTTCTCTTCCTCCCCTCTTGTACTGTTGCTTTTCCTCTCATTTCCTCTCACTTTTTTTTACTTGCTCTAGTTCAATGGAATTTGATTTAGACTAACAATTTTGTTGTTAGTCTAAAGTCTAGGGAAACTGCCGACATGAAAATGTGTTCAGTATCAGATGAAACTGAAAATAACTGTTTTACTGTGTCAGCTAATTTTCCAATTTTTTGTGTGATTTTGACAATACCCACACAGCATTCCAACGATAAATCATATTGATCACTCAAGTGTTGCAGCTTTCGCAAATCACACCCTGCAGAATCAATAGACATGCAGTGTTCTGTCCAAATATGCTGTTTCCTTGGAGGTTCTCTTGCAGCCTCTCTGTCTTTAAGAGTCAATGGACCATCCACACAGGAAAAAAACATGCAGCACAAGCAATAAGACACTATGCTAATACGTATAATTATACTATTAACAAATAGCGATTCACATCAACATGCTTTTTTATTGTTCCATGAGTGTTTAAGAATATGTAACATGCAATGTCATGATAATTGTGTCTCATAACATGCTTTGTAATACAGCTTGTTGACTAATAAACTAATATATTTCAGGCAAGGCAGCCAGGGGGAATATTGAGGTGAGGCGAGTTATTTCTTCCTAGTAATATGAAGGATTTCATGGATGAAATTCACAGATAATGACTCCCTACTCTACCATGACATTGTGATATTCATGCCCATCTGACCTGTTGTGACCTGCCAGTCAAGCTTAGCAATAGTGCCGTCATTTTATTTGGTGTCAACTTTTTGGGGGATACTTTCTTTCTTTCCTTCTTTCTATTTTTCTGTCTATATTTCTTTCTGAAAAGTAAGTTGTTGGTGGCACTTGTTATATTATTATTTTGGACAAAAGCGTCTGCCAAATGCCCTAAATGTAAATGTATTATTATTATATTAAAATAATACATATAAAATACATTTTGTTGTACATTTGATCCATTTATACATTCGATACTTGGTTTGCATATAGCCTATTTAAAAAAAATAATAATAATAATAATAATTCCATGACAGTAGATCTTTTTAGTCTTACTACCCAAATAATAATTCTAATATCAATATTAATCTATTAGGTACGATTAGCCGACAAAGCTTTTTTCTGAATGAGAAAATACACTCCAAACTTTGTGTATTCATCTTGTAAAAAGGTAGAACATAATTTACAACAGTAGATACCTTACACATTTTGTATTTCAAGGTGTCGTTATTCTACTTTTTATTGAAAAAACATTTATACTAGATACTCCTGCTCCTGTCATTTATAATCCTATCAGATTATGTCAGTGGTTACTGCTCACTGTCAGCATTGAACCCTACATATATAAGATTAAGCCATACCAGCAATTACTTCTGACATTGATATCCAAGTGTGATCTTTCATGAGCAGAAAACAAAAAATAACAAAAATAATAAATTATAAGAATGATAATGATATTATTAAGACGTACATTGGCAATACATTAAGGTCATATTATACAGTTTTGTATTATAATATACAATATAATAATTATTAGTCAAATAGCATTCCACAATATAGGTACGTATTTCATAGTAGTTAATATTCATTAAATGTAATCAGTTGTAAGATATATTCCTACTTATTGAGATGTGTGTGGAGATTGTGTTAATACCCTGTGGCTATGAATTCTTCAGTATCAGCCAGGCCTAACTTATCTTGGACCTCAAATGAAAATTTGTAATTCCTGTTCTACTGTGAGAGTCCACAAGGCATCAACATCAACTCCAGTCCAGGGTCCGTTCTGCAGTTCAAGTAAGTGTGTGTGTGTGTGTGTGTGTGTGTGTGTATGTGTGTGTGTGTGTGTGTGTGTGTGTGTGTGTGTGTGTGTGCGTGCATGCGTGCATGCGTGTGTGTGCTCACAGCAGTGTTAGATTGTACAGCATTGATGATGACCATCACATTTGTTGTGACCACCAGATCTGTGTAAAACAAACAACATCCTCATGTGTTGTCTATTATTATGTTTGTCTTGAAAATGAACCAGGCTAGCAAGAAAAACTAGCTTTCACACTAGCTACCAGGCTCACTTTCAGACTAGCTTTAGCTGGAAACAGCAGAAAATTTAAAAAAGCCTGCCAAGGAGATGTTAAATTATGAATAAGCATGGCTGCTGTCTAATTTTAGCCTAGCTTCAGCCTGTCCTATGTAACCCTCTTCATCTCGCTCACTCCTTCTGTCACCCCCCACCCCTCTCTCTCTTTGAGATTTGGCATACACATATGAGATCTCATCTCTTTTTCTCTCTATCTCTCTCGTTCTCTTTCTCTCCCTCTCTCTCTGCTGCCAAAATTAGGCCAAAAGCCATTTGAGGACATGGCTATGAGACAGACAGACAGACAGACAAAGACAGATTTTCAGAACAATAGACCACAGTAAAAGACAAAAGCAGAAAAAATGTGAATAAGAGAGATTTTTATTTTTTGGCCTTTTCTTTTGAATTTGTTACCATTTAAGAGATGTTATGAACAAATATATTTTATCGTCTTGGCTTTTTTATGCTTTACAGACAATACCCTTCCAAATATTACATAGTATTTGCGTTCTGCTCTTCACACAGTATGCACTCACAAGCCAACAGCAGATTGCGGCATTTAATCTCTTGTGCATCTTGATGTTCAGATTTTTTTACGTGCTGTTTTTCTCCTGAAAGCCTCTCCACATATAATAACAGAAAATATGTCCCTCTCCATTTAGGCAAATGTCATCCTCCCTCTCTGGCTTTCCAATAGTTCCTGAGTACTTACGGCTGTTTAACTCCTGCTGTCCATTGGGAGTTTCTGGTTGTATTGAAACTGTAATGATGATTGCCATTCACTAGCTTGCCAGAACAAAGCCGTGGACTTTAAAGTTATAGAAGAAGGTTAGCAGCCCCTCTTAACCCTAACTCCCTCCACTCCCTTACAGGATTGCTGTTGGATTGCCCCCCAAAAATAAAGACAACGCTTTTAAGAAGTGCACTTATTTACAGCACGCAAGATGTTGAGGTCTTTGTCAGCTGTACACTTTGCAGCCTATAGCAAATACAGAGAGCATGATGATTGAGATGGTAATGTTTCTCAAGATGTTACCATTGTTACAATGGTAACATCTTGAGATACACTGGCTCTCTGATAAAACTACATGCAACTTGGCTGTAGAAACACAAATTCGCCTGATGTCAGTTGCAACGCTAATATAATAATGACGATTATTCATTGCATTTATATAGCACTTTTCAAGACACCCCAAGTGCTTTAAAATGCAGGATTTTCCAATAAGAATTGCGCTTGTGAAAAAGACATACAGAGACATATAGAAAAACATAAAGCCTAGTGAAGACCGTCCTTTCACCAAAATATCCTATGTATTTACAGGATTAAATTATAATGTTTCACTTTTTGATCCAAGTGTAAAATCATTCACAAATGGCAGTTGATGAGGGGGATTATGATAAGTGGATGTGTCTAGGTGTGCATTTGGAGCATTCTTTAATACATCCATGTTTTGGAGATGTTAGTTGCATGTAAAAACAGCCGTCCAACATCAATGGACTAATTAGCCTAATCTTCATGGGTCTTTAAGACTGTGGTGGAAACACAGACAGCAATGGAACTTTTGGTGGTAAATCATGCAAATCAAATAAATGAACACATTGAATATTCTGTATGAACAATTGGTTGTGTGACGTTATTTGCAATTGGGTCATGCTGAATTATTATGTTAGTTTGTATGAAAGTAAATGCAACTAAATATTTTCAATGAAAAATGCTAATTGCTCATGTTTTTGTATTATTTATATTACAGCCAACGCAAATGTCAATGTATTTGTTTTTTCCAAAAAGCTGAATTTAGCATTTCTTCAGAAATACTAAGTCAGTCATATTCATATTCTTGGAGGCATACATTTGCATATTGATTGACTTTTTGCTGATGATATGTCATGTATATGTTAAAGTGAAGCCAAGACAGTTATTTGTAGTACATGTTAGGGTTAGAACCCTATAATCACAGTTTTATATGCATGCCTTTTGTCACGGTGGTGTGCTGGGAGAGTGAAAAAAACATACGCTCACAGTCATGGGATTCTAGGGAACAAGATACAAACCATGGCAATGAGGATCAAAAAGCAATGACAAAAACACACATTGGTATATATGGGGAGGCATGATCAGGGAATGAAGTGCAGGTGGGGAAATTAACAAGGAAGCACAGGTGAGGGGAATGTAATCTGCAAGTAATTGCAGATTCAAAGTCTGAGGGCATCTGGTGGACTGGTGGGGAATGACAACTAGAACTTAAAGGACCAAGACAGGAAAACACAAGCACAAACGCAGAGACAGGGCAGGGGCATGGTCGCGACACCTCTTGTTTTTTTTACATTTTATTTATATTCCTGTCTAATTGGGTGACTCTGCCCATCTCTCGAACAATCAACAATCTGCAAAGATTTTGGGACATCAAGCTTTGCTTCCACTTACATAGACTATTTAAGAACTCAGAAAGCAGAAGCACAGGGGAGTTAGCATGGGGATAGGTTCATGTAAGGAGCTGTGCAGTGGCTCTTCTGGTGGAGGAGCTGACCGAAAGGAGCTAACCCAGAATTAACTGAACTAGAGGGAGATGACCCAGAGGGAGACAAGGCATCCAGCACTCCACAGTGGAGAATTAAGCCCTGTATTCTTCTTTACCAGTGTCTGAGAGGGTCCGGAATGATGAGGTAAACCTAGCCAACCAGCAGGAAACTGGTGTGGGACACCACCACCACCACTGTTATCTGGCCTATTTTAGTTAAAGACTGTTTTTAATTAATTTGTGTATCTTTCTGTGTTTGTCATTGGTATTCCTGAATTTGGGTGTTTCACATCTGTGACACCATTTTTCTTGTCGGAAGCACAGTTATGAGTGAAGGCAACCAAGCAGCAACAGACCCCCAAATGCCAAAAATGTCTTGGACTTTTTTTTGTTTTGTTTATGGGCCCCTAAATTTAATGGCAAGAAAAATGATCATGGGGATTGGGCCTGTTTTCACTTTCCGGCCAATCAAATGAAAGGTCTTGAAATATCTTTGCTTTTCGGACATGGACCCTTCTGCTGCTGAACTACAGGTACATTTCTTTAATGATGGCCAGAGGAGAGACGCTGAACGACTTCAGCCTCCAAATACAGGAGGCCTTTCAGCACTGGAAAGGTGCTGAAACAGCCTGGTCAGCAACCCTAGAGAACACCCTAAAGGACCAAATGTTGATCGGCCTACTGTCCACTGAAAAGGGTGCATATAAATGGCATAAATAAATAATGACATTACCTGTGCAGAAGGATGGAGTGATGGCTACTGGGGTCAGTCCTATCAAATCACTACTGCACCCCCTGTTGAGCCTCATTCTGAATGGAAAGTTAATAAGAATTGGGCGAACCCTGAAAGCAAAACTGAGCAACACACTGACCAGTGTGCAGCCTAGGGTACCTTCCGATCCGCCGTCCCACAGACACCCCCGACTCCAACTATGTTGGGATGTCCAAGGACACCCAATCTGCCTCCATTGTAAGAAAGCAGAGCATTTTTGCAGAGGCTGTCCTCAGCACCACCCAGGCCAGCGGGTGGATGGAGATCTGGAAGTGGAAACAAAACAAAGGCCATCTTTCGTCTGAGAATGTCCAGCTGTGCAGGTCTCAGCTGGAGTGACCATCCCCTGCCTTCTGAACATCCCCTGCCTATGTGGGCTACGCAAAGTTGGATCAATTATAACCAGAGAAGATCCAGGTTAGTGAACTTGTCTTACAGTCTGTGTCAGACATGGAAGTGGCAGTTGTGCAATACAGGAGCTGCGACGGTACAGCTGGAGGCCTCCCTGCAACAGTCTCAGCCTGACTCAACAGGAGAGGGTGGATCATTTCCTGGCCAAATGGGAGTGTGTCTTTTGAGTGTGTCGCTGTACTCCATACCCCCTAAGCTGTATCAGGATTTGCAGTTCACGTTGCAGAGCATGCTGGAGAAGGGGTTAATACGAGAGAGTAGTAGCCCCTGGGCAGCTCCAGTAGTCTTGGTCATAAAGAAATCAAGCTCCTGGAGATTTTGTGTAGACTACCAGAGGCTAAATACCCTCACCCACAAGGAAGCCCATTACCTCATATTGAGGAATCTCTTACCACCTTGTCCAAGGCAGACTGGTACTCAACCTTTGACCTAGCCAGTGGCAACTGGAAGGTCAAAATCCACCAGAAAGACCACCTTCACAACTCTTTGTATATGCTGAGACATTTTACATACATAAAACATGGTAAGGAAACACTCAATATGAGACATTCTATCAGAAAACATTCAGGTAATATCAAAATGAACCAGTACATTCCTCCAGAAATCAGCCAGTTGAATGGGTCACAAGCTGTCAAGAAGCCTTTGAACATCTCAAAAGAATGCTGGTGAGTGCTTCCATCCTCGCTTCTTCAAATTTGACATTGCCATTCAGGCTTTACACAGATGCCAGTTTTGGGTGCATTTCTCTCCCAGGTGCAAGATGGAGTAGCCTATGCAAGCTGTGCCCTCAGTCCTAATGAATGAAATGATAGCTATAGTTTTCTATAGCTACTTTAAATTGGCATTCTTGGTCATGAGGGCCATGACTGAGAAATTTAAAGACTACCTAATACACCTAAACACAGCCAACCTCGGAGCCACAGAACAAATGTGGGTTGCACAATTGGCCAATTCTGATTTTGTTGTCAAATATTTAGCAGGAATGGAGAACAGCAGAGACCGCTGATGATCTGTCCAGGAGGCCACGTTAGGGACTACCATCAAGCTTGATGGTTGCTGGAGAGACTGCTGCCACACAGGAGCAGCCAGGAGAATGGGCTGTACATCAACAGGAGGACTCTACATTACAGCTTGCCATGGTTTTAGTGAAACAAGGTAAACAAGTTGAGCACCTTAAAGTCCATCAGGCCAAACAACTGAAGCCACATGGCAAATGCTGGGCCCAGTTAAAAGTGAGGGGGAACATCCTCCTAAGACGATGGGAAGAGAGAGGGTCTAAAGAGCCATTGGAACAGATTGTTTTGCATTATACATGCATTATAATGCGGAACAACTATACCAACCCATGGACACTCAGAGGGAGAGGGGATAAAATCCCATCGTAACACGTTGATCCAGGCCATGCCATTGCTCCCAGGTGAGACAGTCCTCCTACAAAATTTAGTTTGGGTGCCATTTGTGGTGGTATCTGCTCTCTCCTGACAATCCTGTATACAGTCCAGCATACCTTCCAGGTGGAAGGGTGTGAAGGTGCAGAGCATAGTATTCACCATAATATTCTGTGTAATAATCTGTGACCCCAGAACCACCATCACCTGATGTAGCCATTACAGAGGAGAGTGGACATCAAATGATGTGGCAGGCAGGGGGACAGCCAGTGGAACCAGCAGGTGGAACCAGCAGGTGGATCCAGCGAACCTCAGGTCCAGCAGGCAGGAAGTCAGACAGTTGGACCAGCAGATAGAGCCAGCATACCTACAGCATCTGAATCAGCCACAGAATCAGAAACCACCTTTTTCCAGAACAAAGGAATGACCAAGCCCAATAAACCTACACCACTTAGCTACCCTGTTTGCATACATGTAGTCACAATGTCACAATTACATTCACAAATCTTAACTAAGAAAATAGCATTCTTCCTTTCATTAATTAGTTTGTTTTAGGAGATTCCACATGGACTTTACACCGCGGCATCAATTCAAAATTATTCTTCATCAGAAGTCTATTTGGATAATTACTAACTACTAATAACATAAAGCTCCTCAATAATAATATATATAATTATAGCAAAAATGGCATTCTTAAGTGGGATGAAGGTGTTTCATTCCGAAGTCTAAAATAGTTTTTGATGAGAGACAGGGCTTGATCTAGAACATTCTTAAGAGCGCCCCTCTGGTGAACTTCGACATTACAATAGTATGTTAAGTATGTTATTTATTTGCTAGTGAAACTAATGTGGGTTACTCCTCTTTTGTTTTTTTACCACTTTATTTATATTCCTCTGACTAAATGGCTTACTCAGCCCACAACAATTAACCATCTGCAAAGACAATCAAGCTTCGCTATCACCTGATTGGTTGACATAAACTACTTTTTATTTTTGCCTTTTTCATTTCAGACATGGTTATATATAT
>OMKP01000583.1:1182-20464 GCA_900302375.1 Bathygadus melanobranchus
CACCCGCCACTGTTGCGCTGATGGGGGTTTTGGGGGTTTTCCTGCCTCTTCTTCTTTTTATTCTTCTTCTTCTTACTCTTATTATGTCTCATATTTTGTTGCTGTATTTCATGCCTGAATGCCGGCGTGTTTTGCATTTTCTGATGTTGGATTTTCTTATCCGTGTTGTGCTGAAAGAAGGCACTGCTGTGGTTCCGCTCTTTATCTGAGTGTCTGAAGGTCCTGTGGTTAAAGCTGGCTGGCACTCTGGGGTGGCCATCTGGGTTGTCATAGTTGGCTGGCACTCTGGGGTGGCCAGCTGGGTTGTCATAGTTGGCTGGTACTCTGGGGTGGTTATCTGGGTTGTCATAGTCATAGAATGTTGGAGGTTTGTGAGTCTTTGTTCTCTTGGCTTGATTCAACTGCTCCTATGAAATGGCAGAAAATACAAATAAAGGTATATAGATCATTTTATTGAAGGATGACCACTGGACATTTTTACCATCCTGTTTTCAAGGGGGTCCTTGAGAAAACAACAGAACATAGACATAGATACACTAGCTTACTCTCATGCCCAACCTCCAACCCAACAGCTCCCAACAACACAAACTCCCACACACACCATTCACATTCACAACACACATAAAACACTTTTTTATGAAATACATGTGTATGTTTCAGGAGTTAATGTTATTTACATGATGGTGTGCGTTTTTCCTCTTCTGGTCTGTATGCTGTTCAGCAAGGTTCGGTCTTCTCGTGGCACACACCGCTTGGACGCCATTTCTATCCATGATACATGACAAATTAATGACCAACTGCATGGTATAAAAACTCTTAATACACATACCCGTACGTGCTAATATAATGCATTTTATAAAAGTCCACATCCAAACAGCTTACCTGTATGGGCGAGGTGATTGATGTGGGACTGCAGTATCTTCTTCAGCAGTAGATAGCGTTTTGAAAAGGTTCGCAAATGCCATGTTAATTTGGTTTGCGAGTTATTCTATAATTGAACATGGTCACAACGAAGCCACATCTAAGGTTATAAGGAATTACCCAATGAACACTCCCATCCAACACCTACATTACCATGCAATATAAAACATGTCAATCAAACAATGTTGACAATGAATAAACTGAATTAATAAACTGTCCGTGTCACCTCAACGAACGAAATAAGTTTGCCGTGCAATTTAAAATAGTAGACATAAACGACTGGGCTGTTTCGCAGTGTTTAAAAGCTGCACGCGTCGTTCAAATCGTGGTACGAACGTTCAGAGCATGTTTACAATTACTTCCGCGTACGTCACGTCACGTGATGCGGCACGGCGCTCGCCCCTCTGCTGGTAGTTGTACGCACCGCATCCGTCGGTCACTGTCAATGTGCATTTATACGCGTCTGTAGAGTTATATGCAGCAGTCTGTAGGTTATAACAGAGTATTTGGAAAACCAATTACAACGGGGTATACATTGGGGATATGGTTGGCAAAACACAAAAGGCGTGGTAAATTACCTATGTGGACAATAGAGTAACATGATGTTGTCAGAAACAAAAGTTGACCTTTGGAAGGGTCAGTCTATCCTACAAGTCCCGACAGGCAGGGTCTACCCTCAATTACATTCAAATGGTCTGTAAATTAGTTAAACGCAATGCGAGTTCAACGGAACTGCCAGGTTGTCGGGGTTAATGTCCGAATGAAATGAAATGTAATTAAACGTAGGTCTATTGTCTCTTTTATTAATAATGCAGGCGTAGATAAGTGAAATCTTATCAAATAAACGCTGAACTTTGTTCCTCCACGGTGGAGGACGACTGACGTCTGGCTCAAAGTCCAGGTCATGATCATATGCTGCAGTGTCAGTATTCCTTACTTACTTGTGTCTCTCGCTGCTACTTTGAACACAGGTATTGTCCTTGGCACTTTGTCTTTATTTAACAACACAACTCGACTAACACAAAATGTTAGTTAGTGTCCCGCTCGCTCCATGGTGCTTCTTGGTTTTGGTGCTGTCCTTTCACGGTATCCAGGGTCAAGACCCAGATGCGCCCCCAGTAGAGCCCAGCCCGGCTCCCAGCTCGCCGCCGCCGGAGGACAGTGAATGGGGAATGGACAACCTGAGGGGCGGCTTCGAGGCGGTTAATAGCTACTTTGACTCCATGCTGGAACTAATGGGTGGTCGTGATGGAGTGTGCCAATACCGTTGTCGATATGGTAAGTTGATGCTTGATACGTTGATTGAAATGGATCCTTAATACTGTATTCAGTATTATTCGATTTAATATGAATGACTTGATTATGCAATATGAACTTCAGTCCCAAAATCATAATGATAATGATAATCATAAAGTTTAGCCAGGCTTTTAAATAGCCTGTATCTTATCACATTGTCAAGGGCTTTGGCCGTGGACTGTGGCATCTATGATTAAATCTAAAAGTAGAGAAGTTTCCTTGTGAAACATTTGCATGTCTATTGTGTTGCATTTTCAAGCAGCATTACAATAAAAGCAGTAAACATATGATATGATATAATTAACTCTCCAGGTAAAGCCCCTCTGCCACGCCCTGACTACCAGATGCCAGAACCTGACGGATGCAGCTCCTACTTCATGGGCATTCCTGTTCCCGATGGAGTACGTTATACAGCATTATACACCCCGAAAATTCAAATAATTACCAATATTGATTCACAAAATGCCAATCCCATTCTAACACTCACACATATTCGTTTTATTGCCAGATGGATGTGGGTATCCCAGCCATGACCAAATGCTGCAACCAATTGGACTCGTGTTATGACACCTGTGGCTCCAACAAGTACCGCTGTGATTCCAAGTTCCGCTGGTGTCTCCACAGTATCTGCTCCGACCTCAAGAAGAGTCTCGGATTTGTGTCAAAGGCTGAAGGTCAGTAGGCTAATGGGCAACAACAACAAAAATGAAGATGAAAGAATGAAAATAAAGAATGTATATGTTCCGGAAAGGTCTACAAAGTCTGAGGGAATGTATCATGTAATGGCTTGGGTTTTTTACTTTACCGAAAAATGTTACGTTTGACAAACTGTTAGAGAAGAGAGTCAGAAAAAAAGCCTTAAATATTAAACACTTGTTTGCGTCTTCCCTTTTGCCCTCAGCATGTGAGACAGTGGCAGACACCATGTTCAACACCGTGTGGACTCTGGGCTGCAGGCCCTACATGAACAGCCAAAGAGCGTCCTGCATTTGCGAGGGGGAAGACAAAGACGAGCTGTAAAATCAGCCCCAACAACACACCACCCCACCTTACAGTTTACATAAATTAATTGGAGTGCACTTGAACAGACGCCATAGGGAATGGATGCTACAAGGGACTTTGAGGCTCTGTGTGTAATTTATTTCAGTTTTTGCTGCGGTTGCCAAAGCAAGTGGTTTTAGATGGTGTTGTTGTCACACTGCATGCTGTGGTGTCTTGTCAGTCCTGCATTAGTTTTGTTAATTTTATTACGTGGTCTCAAGAAAGCTTTCTTTAAAAATTAAATATTGCTTCAGCTTCAGGCTTCAAAGAGAAGTATTTATTCAGTAAAATGTTCATAATTAAGAGTATGGTGGTGATAATTACAACAGAGTGCACTTGAAAATGTTTATGCTTGCACTATAGCACTCACAACACATAACTTGTTATTGTTTAAAAAACTGTCAAGAAATCTAGTAAAAAAACCAAAATAATGTTATAGTACACTGAAACGATGCATGCTTCTGTGGGGTCCTCCTGTTTGATCAAGACCACCAGGTCTAAGAAGTCAGGTAGCCCCAGAAGCTACGAGAAGAGTAGAAGATAACCTTGCTTAACAATGCTAAGACAGGTCTGAATATGTAGTACAACTAGACTCTTGCATTGGTATAATGGGTCTCTGCTTCATCTTCTGGTTGAATTCCTGAAGCTAAAAGATTGTTTGGGGAAAAAAGGCAAATCAATTAATATTATTGAACAATGAATGTTATTGTGGAAATTTAGTATGAATATGTGGAGTAAAGAAAGCACCTTTTTCTTCAGCTTTGCCTTTATTTCTTCTTCTGTTGGCGCCTTTTGGACCTTAACTGCCTCCTGCTTTTCCTTGGCAGCCGCCACCAGCACCTCAGCAGTCTGAGGTGCCAGTGACCATTTGTGAGAGGCTAAAGCTGCCTTGGCTACAGCTGCCTTGGCTACAGCTGCCTTTACAGACTTTGACTTTTTTGACTTTTTTTTTCTACTAGAAGACCGGCTATAGGGTTCCCTGCGATATTCTGGTAGAGTACCCATAACCAACCCCATAGGCTTTGCTATGTTGATAACCTGTAGGCAGCGTTGAGCAGACCAATGTTGGCCCTCACTCTTTGACAGATCTGGGTTGACGTAATCGAGGTACACGCCGTCAGTGTGCAGAGTTTTAAGAGTGGAAGTAGCAGATGAGGACAGGGTTTCGGGGAGGTAACGCGAGGACATGGGAGGGTGAGGTAAGTGATAGGGGTACACGGTCTCAGGGATGGGATAGGAGGAGTTCTGTGCCTCGGGACAACTAGAGGGATGAGGGTAGGGGGCGGTGGCGGTGGCTCCAAGAGCGTTGACGTGGCAGGAATCATCGATGGTGCCACCATGGTTGGTAGGGTCCTCAAAATGCTGGGTTGAACTATTTTCTGGCAACGCTAAGGCAGAGTTGGGGTCTGGGTATTCCAGAGTGGCATCATGACTGCGGGAGCTTTTCTTAACTTTGTCTGTCTCAGAGTCTCCACTGCAATGTCTATCACACCTCTTGTCCATCTCCGAATCTTCACTGTGATCTCTATCACGCCTCTTGTATGTTTCAGAGTCTCTATGGTGATGTTTATACCGCCATTGGTCCACCTCCGAGTCTCCACTACGATCTCTATCCCACCTCTTGTATGTCTCTGAGTTTCTATGGCGATCTCTATCCCGCCTCTTGTATGTTTCAGAGTCTCTATGGCAATCTCTATGCTGCCATTTGTCCGTATCTGAGTCTTCACTGCGATCTCTATCCCGCCTCTTGTCTGTCTCTGCATCTCCATGTCGATCTCTATGCCACCATTCGTCTGTCTCTGTAACCCTATGGTAATCGGTATTCCACCACTTGTCTGTCTCTGCATCTCTATGGCGATCTTTATACTTCCATTTGTCTGTCACTGCATCTCTATTGCAATCTCGATCCCACCACTTGTCCGTCTCTGCATCTATATTGCCATCTCTATGCTGCCACTGGTCTGTCTCGACAGCTCTACAGCGATCTCTATCCCACCACTTGATCTTCTCAGAGTCCCTATGGGGATCTTCACTGTTATCTCTATCCAGCCTCTTGTGCATATGGGGATGTTTATCCTGCATCTCATCTGTCTCTGTGTCTCTATGGCTTCTCTTGTCTTTATCCCTGCTTCTCTCTCTTGGTTGACTGTCATGAGAGCTTCTCTCTCTTGATTGGCTGCAGGGAGAGCTTCTCCTCTTTCTGCACACCATGGAGTCCTTTTCCTGGGGATGCTGAGGGGGAGGGGTGGCAGGACTAGGGTGAGCAGAAATGGAGGTAGAAGTACTGTGATGTATTTTGGGAGAGGGTGCACAGGTCTTCTCAGTCTCAGATGTTTTATGGAGCCCCTGTCCATTGTCTTTCTTCTTCCCATAGAGCCTCTCCTTAGTTCGGTTTGTGAGTCCACTTATCTCCTCCTGCTCGAAGCTCAACCCCAGAGACTTGAGAATTTTCTGGAGCTGTAATTGCGTTGGGTTCTCTTCTTCCACCGGCGGGCAACTGGATGCACTGCCTGAAGGAAATGGGCTGTTGCCTCTGTTGCTTGACTCATCATTAGTGTTTCCCTCTTTGTGAGATCCTTCAGGGTTGGGGAGCTCAATGCTGTTGGATCTACTATGGCATCGTTGCTCAGCCTGGCTGGGATGGCTGTTCTTCTGATGAGGTTCAATCCAATTGTTCTCCAACTTGGAGGGCTCATTAAGGAGAGGCTTGTTAAGCAGGGGCTCCTCATTCGAAGGAAGAGAGTGGCTGTCATCGTTGATGATACTGGTGAACAAATTGATGTCCACCCCTTTGTTGAGCACATTGAGGAACCGCTGCAAACCTTTAGCTACTGCAGGCCTCTGTAAGGGAGCAGGTGAAGGAGAGTCCGGGCTGGGAGTCTGTGATCTCTCATGAGGCTAGCAAGGGCAGGGTAAGACAAAACATGACAGCACAATATTACATGTATCAAAACATAAATCATATCAACCTATCTGGTTGTCTAAGCTAAAAGCAAGGGAAAGGCATTTGCTTAGTCCATAAAATTGGAGGTTGTAGATATTTTACATTTGCCTGGTTCCAGCCCCTGAATTCCCGCCTACTTTTTAAAAATGTTCTGCAATTCAGGGTCTGGTCTCGGTTACTTGAGTGACATGCGCTCGGTAAAAATCTTTAGAGAGCCAATGTGTGTCTTGTAGGCGGGACTTATGCTAATGGGATTCTTGTGACCATAGTGATCAACAGAAAATGACACGTCAACATTATGCGCTTCATTGTTTAGGTGGAAGCAACTAAAGGACTTCTATTAATGACAGCAGGGTTAAACAGTCAGGTTAATCGGCTTACCATTGGTGGCAATGGGTCGATCTGCGTCTCCTCACCCTCCTCTGAAACCCATGCTTTGTAAACTGGGCTGAATTCACGTCTGCGGTGGCTCTGTTTCGGTGGGAGGGTTTAACCGTTTTGATGCCGGTCAATATAGACAATAAATATAGACAATAAAGGAATCTCATTGGCCATGACCAGAGGCCCATGTAAAAACCATATTGAGCTAGCTTCCTGATTGTGTACCTGGAGGTGCTGGATACTTGTAAGTGATCCAGGTCTCTGTTCAGGACCAAGTGAAGGGGTCTAGGCTGGGAATCCGTGGTCACTTACTGTCTGGCTATTCCATTACATTTGGCATTGTAGATGTTTTAAAAGATGGAATAGGTGGGATTTCAGGACTAATTACTACATATAGGCTTACCATTGGTGGGCATTCCAGCTGCATCTTCTGACCCTCCTCTGTAGGCCAAGTCTCGTGAGCTGGGCTTAATTCGGGTCTGCTCTGGCTCTGTTTTGGGAAGGTTTTAATGCAGGTCAATATACACACATTTTCACCAAGGAAACCCATTGCCTATGATCAGAGGCCCATGCCACCATCAAGATAGTGCAGAATAGATACAGGGGCAAGCCCAAGCAGACATGCACAGGAAGTCTACTGTTCCATAATAACAACTTCTGTCAGAAATAACTCGTCATAAATTTGGCCATTTATTGCAAGAAATTGTAATACTCTTTTAGATTGGTGGTATGGTTCCACTCTTTTAGGGTGCTCCCTGCAGTAGGATTTAAAGCATGACATACAGATGTCAGATACAACATACCAACATTTGACAATAGGGAGCACTATAGTCCCCTAATGGGGCAAATCACATATCTCAACCTATTGTGTAGGTTCTATACAATAAAGAGCAGAACCAATGCAGGTAGAGGCTGGGGTGGTGAAATCCAGCTTGGCACACACACTCTCTATCTTCGCTCAGAGTGTGTGTGTGAGATGGAAGGTCTATATTGTATTTATTTATTCAACAACACAATGGTGGACGGGATAAAAGATGACCTGTATCCATTAGACTGACCCAGTAAAATCTACATCCGAATGGAAGTGAGATCATACTCAACATATCCTCCTCAATGAACGAACCTCATTGAGTACAACCGGAGGCCCGTATAAAAAAGGAATTGAGCTAGGGTCTGTAGGGCTCTGTACAGGAACAGCTGGAGGAGGGTTCAGGATGGCAGTTGGTGGGTTGCTAGGAATCTAGCAAGGGCAAGACAAAATAAAACATTACTTACTGCTTAACTTGTATGAGACACATCATGAGTAGGGTAAAACTACGTCTGACAACGTTCTAAACAAAGCTCACATTCCCTTTTAGAGGGTGAAAAGTCAATCACTTGGTGAATTCTGCTTCTCAATGATAGGATGAGCCGACATCGAAGCATTAAAAACTGACGTTGCTATGAACGTTAGCCCATTACATTGCCGTTATCATTACATCATACTGCAACTAGCAGCAACATCTGAAGGTCATCACTAGGGTCTTTCACTCTTCTTCTTTATTTGAGTTTAAACAGTGTATAGCCTCACCATTGTTGGGAAAGGGTGGACCTGCGTTTTTTGACCGTCCTTTGCCATCCACGCCCCAAAACCTGGGTTTAATTCAGGTCTGCTGTAACTCTGTTTTGGAGGGGTTTTTAATGCAGGTCAATGTGTGTGATTTCAATAAAGGAAGCACATTGGCTATGACCATATTAAAGGCACATTGATCCTGATTCTGTACCTGGAAGTGCTGGAAGCCTGCTGGTATTTCAGGGCTCTGTACAGGAACAGCTGCCGGTGGTGGCATGTTGGGAGGTGGTACGTTGGGAGCCTAGCAATGGAAATCAAAATAAAACAGGTTACTGGTTTTCGGGAAGTAGAAGATATTTATAGGGAGGAATTTATAGGATATAGGAAGATATATCATACCTACTATAAAAGAGCAATGAAACAACACATTATGCACACATCTAACTTTTTGTGATTTCATTGGCCCTGTGTTATTATTAGTATGTCACTGAACTTTGTATAAATGGTGAGAAAGGATAGTGCTCCAATTAGGTCAATTGGATTTGTAATGGTTGGCCCTATAAGTCATTGGCTTATTTTTGATTGTGTAGTGTGTGGAGGCCAGGTTTTTTCCATACCCTTTATTAACAACAGGGCTAAACATATAAAAGGTTTACCATTGGTGAGAAAGAGTGGACATGTGCTGTTTGAACCTCCGTCATCAGCCACGTCGGAAAATCTGGGTTTAATCCGGTTCCATTGCGGGTCTGTTTCATTGGGAACGTTTTGATGCTGGTCAATAATATACACAACTTCAATTAAGGAACTTCATTGGCTAAGGCCAAAGGCCCACATAATAACGAACATTGAGGTAGCCTTCTGTACCTGGAAGTGTTGGAACCCTGCTGCTGGTCTCTGTTCAGGAACAGCTGGAGGAGGGTTCAGGATCGTAGCTGGTGGTGGACTGCTAGCATACTAGCAAGGGCAAGGCAAAATAAAACTGTTTCCTTACCTATTACATTTTAAAGACTAGAAAGGTAAGGAAAGGTAAGAAATGACAGGACTACCTACTAATAAAGGAATAATACAGGCAACCACATGCCACATCTTAACTTGAGAACATCTTAGCTCCCGTTCCCGTGAGCATCTCACACTGGGGTCGTACTTTTCTTCTTTATTTGAAGTTGTAGAAATCCCTATGTATATTATTAATAACAGCAGGGATTAACTAACTTGTTTTGGTGGGTGGGAAGGTTTTATATGAGGCATAATGCTACCTAACCAGGACATAACTACACAGCAGCAAGTGTTAGGAACTCTAGTCAACCTTCTTTGATTTGAATGGTGAGGTAGGGGAATGGGTGAGAGGCAGGCTATGTATTCAATATAAAGCCTAGTTTTAATGTGCCTGTGTGGTATTGAAAACCTTGCATACCTCCCTGTTTGTTCTCGGTCTGTGGTTCATCAGTATCTTCACGCGGAGTTTCAGGGGATGATCTTCCTGTTCACCACCACCATCTTTTGTGGAGCTTGTTGGGTCTCTGCAGTGAATCTACAAGTAAAATCAGACAAGGCTGTATGCTAGAAGAAGTTCCAGAGTGTCTAATCAGCAAAGTCATTGCTTACCTTTGGCAAGCCAAGTGACTTCTTATGCTGCAAAATGCACTTCACCCTGTCTTTCAGAGAAGCTTCTTCATCAGTAGTTAATCTTGTCTCCAATAAGTGATTCTCTTTCTTGTCGTCTAATGAAATATCAGGTGGCTCATCAGTATTTTTCAAATACGGCGTGATTTTTTTCAAAGCAATTGCAGCTTTCGTCCGAATAATCCGATTCCGAATTTCTTCAAGCTGTTTCTTCTTTCTCTCCAGCTCGTTGTCTTGATCGGTTCCTTCCACTGACGGCCCACCTGGGCCCATGATGGTGTCTGGTCTGAGATCAGCAAATTGCTCTCTGCAACTGCCATGACTAGGAGAAGGGCTGGTGTGCTGTTCCGTCCACTCCGTGGGTCTTTGTTGCTCTCTTTGATGATAGCTGTAGTTTCTGAGATATAGATGCTGAGAATGATGATCACTGTCGTTTACTGTGAATGTTCTGTGAATCTCTTCTGTTCCACCCCATTGTTTTCGGTCAAAATCTTCCATGGGTCCCCTTTGAACGCTGCTCCAATCAGGTGGATTCATCACGTCTTTCCTAGAAATTACGTATACATCATTACTATATACTACGAGTTCAATAATTAGCGTCACATATACATCTAATTGGCTGTCAGACAAGACTTATTAGCGATTAAATTACTGTACGTCTATGTTGGATAGCACTGGAAACATTCATCATCAAATGGTTGCCATTCAACCAACTGTCGAAAAGGAATATGCAAATAAAACCTGTGGTGTGTGTGGTGTTTACAACTAGTGAAGCTTACGTTTGGCCTGACCTCAACACAACAAACAGCACGGGCAATATCACCACTGCTGATAGAAGAAACAGAAAAACGTACACATTTCATACCTTATTGCCCTTATGGTTAAAGGACAGCATTGCACACAGCTCAGTATTTATTCATAGTTTTAGTTTGTGGTAAGCTAGTGAAGTTGGCTAATAACAACGGGTACACTCCTTTCTTATTCGGTGGTAATCGCAATGAGAACAAGAGAGTTGCTCTAGGAGGCCATCGTCTGGTTCGGAGTGCACTGTCTCGTTGGACCGACACGATGGATTTGGTTGGACCATAGACTGTAAAGGCCGTGTTGTAACCATAGTCGCCACGTTAGACAGACGGTTTTATTCAGAGACACTCATCACTTCTTCTCCCCTAAATCTGCCCCTCACCTAAGATGAGCCATCGTTGATAGTGTTCACCATCTTGTCTCTTCCAATACCAATCTCTTTAGTAGCCTACCTATACGCTAGATGGCGTACACATTTTGTAATAATCTAAGCCTGTATAGGCCTGTTTGTAAGAAGTACATTGGTGCATTGTCTTATTTAAATTATCACCCTTTAATTATGCTGGTAAAATAGGGTAACTAAATGAGGTAGAGGTTAGTTAGAGGTACTCACACATTTGCACAACGGATCACAGGCAGTCACGACTCAACTGGTCACGAAAAGTAAAATAGACGCAAAAAAAAACACTTGCACCCCACCTTCATCCTGAGGCGTAGGCCGATAATCTTGTAGGTCAGCACTATCACTATCTTTTAAATAAGTGATGCTGCCCGTTCTGTTTTCAACGTGGTTTGCTTTTACTGCGTTTCATTAGTGTTAAAATTAACATGTCTTCCGTTGTATCCGTCAGAGTACTACAATTAAGAATAAAACAGACGATCCATAAATCATATGCATTTAATATTACCAATGCAATTCTTGGAACATATGTACAATCAAAGTTACATTTGTCAGAAAAATGTAAGGCAGTATGTATATACATCTTGTACATTGTGTCAACAACTCTTGCAAATATGTGTTTATTTAATGCGTTATAGTGAATTGGACAACTAAATTTGATAAACTTGAATTATCAAAGTATTATTTTTCTAGGCATTATCCACCACGTTGCTCTCAACAATATAGTGTTGTGCAGTCTCAAGGAGGGACTACAGGCTATGTACTAAAACAAGATGTGATCCTACAGCATGAACATAAACCAAGTCATAGAATTTAAATTAAAAAAAAACATTAACAGGCAAAATATTGAATTAAAAATGGGTATGGCTTGCCTTGTCAACAAATATGTGGTTTGGACTTAAAAATCAAAACCATAAAATGTGATACTGCGTGCAAGCGCCAATGTGCGTGTGACCAGAAATTCACACGTAAACCACCTGAACACACTGCATTTCTTACTGTCCTAATAGGAGAGTTTGGTTGCTTCTGAAAGAGTTTTTGAGCTCTGGAGTCAAATGTATTTGTTAAAGTTGACATTTTATTTGATTTAAAAAGAAATCCCTTAGGTTTTATTAGCTCTGTCTGTGTCTATAACCTGCAAACAGCGCGGCCTTGATGTTGATTTTTGCTGGTTATTTGCATCTTGCAAACTCAAATACCCAAGGTGAGCATTGCCAGCACCTTGCAGAACTGTGTTACTTTGTCCCTGGGCTGGATGATAGTTAGGGAACGTTGGAACGCCGGGATATGGCATATGCCCGGGTAGATACCTAGGGGGGTACGGGGAGAAAGGCATAGTTCCGGCAGCGACTCCCCAATGAGGGGGGATGTTGTAGGCAGCCGGTGGATAAAGGTGTGGCGAGAATGGGGTTGATGGGTAACTCGGCATCACACCTGTTGGAGTTTGTGGTTGAGGTAAGTTGTAGGTGGTGTTTGGAGCAAATGTAGACTGAAGTGCAGCACTGCTGTCCTGGTGCGGCCTGTCGCTGTCATAGTTTCTAATGGAGGGTTTGTTACCGACATTTGCAGCTTGGTCATTCTCAGAGACATTTGTTGGAGGCCCTAATGACTCTTTCTTCAGAGGGTTGTGCTGCGTGACAGGAGGACCAAAACTAGATCTGCTCGATGAGGATGATCTGCTATTGCACCCGGGGGAGAAGATTTGCCTCGTCTCTCTTCTGGTCTCCTTTTCGGATTCCCTTCTCTCTCGGTCCTCCTTGTTCCCATACAACCGCTGCTGAATTCGGTTTGACATTTTCCCCAGCTCCTCTAGTCCCAAGTCCATACCAATAGTCTGAAACAAATGCTGCATCTCTTTGCACTTTTGCTCCTCCTCTGGTGTCACTTTTACCTTAACCACCGCTTGCATTGGAGTCAATCCAGTGCTAGCGTTGATATGACCGACGTCAAATTCTTCGTTAAACAAACTTAGTTTTTTACTGGGTTGCTCGCTCTGTGGTTGTTGGGGTTCATTGTTCTTGTTCCAGTAAACTGTGTCTGGGTGTTTGTCCTGCTTCCCAGTGCATCTGTGAGTTCCAGGAGGCTCAGCAGTGTTCCGGGGACCAGGAACATTGGGAGCTTGAGCAACTATCTTGGTGAGCATGTTAACGTCCACCCCTTTGTTGAGCACGCTGAGGAAACGCTGGAAGCCATTACTTCTGGATGATTGCTCAGTAACACTCTTAGCAAGAGCAGGGCTGGTGGAGTTAGGTTCCGCCTAAAACAAATGAGTTGCAATGCTTTTTTTCCAGAAGTCATACAAAAATGGAACAATTTGGTCACCGAGTGTCAAGGTTAATATCTCGTAGCACGAGCACGGCAAGGCTCAATCTTGCAAAAAGGCCTACCTGTCTGCTAGTTTCACTCCCTGGAAAGCTGGGGCTGGGTTGCCAGTGATTATAGTTTAGATGGGAAGTGGATTCGTTTCGGTCTCGTGTTGCATCATACACCTGGTCAGAATGTTGGGAAAAATGTTTATTATTTTTAATACAAAGCAAATCATAAATAATCAACCAATTGAGCAATTTCATGTAAAAGTTGGATGCAATCTAAAATATTTTAATACCATTGAAGAAGACTCTGGTAATTGTTTTGTGTCACGTGCCACGTTCCTGTCTTGCATTCGTCTGTCCATGGCATATTCAGATGGATGTCTGTATGCAAAATCTTCAGGAACTGGTCTGCGTTTTGAATCTTCAGGCCTTTTACCATAGTCTATATCCTCTTTTGTTGGTGGCCAAGGCCTGAAATGACTGTTGAGCTGCCTGTGTTTGAAGTCGTCCTTAACGTCTAGACTTTCCCTTTCGGGGAATCTGTGCTCTTGTGAAGTACTTGTCCCCGGGGATAAGTATCTAAACCTTGTATATTCCCCATCCCTGCCAACATCTTTGTCAGGCGTAACACATCTCCTCGGTGGGCTCCTTCGGTTTCGATCGCGACTAGATGGCTCTTTACCGTAGCCCCTCTGAGGTGAATCACTGTACTGACGCTTTTCCTTAGTCCCGTCAGAGTCCATAGGATGTTCCCCATAATAGGTGCGGAGGGAGTCCCGTGATGTGTTACTGCGACATCCTTGTGGTTCTCTCCATCTCTCATCATGGTCACCCCATTCCCTTGGGCTTCGGTCTCTAAACTGCCGCCTTGGAGTGTGTTCCAATTTCCTTGAGTTCATAATCAGGGCCCGGTGGTTACTGGGAGATTATCAGTGGTGTGTCTGCAGAAAAAAGTAAACTGTAAAGGAACATGTTAAAAGTAAACAACCAACTGAAATCGCTTCAGCATAAAACATGACATTTGTGATTACTTTTATTTAATGACCTAGATTAAGAGTGTGTATCGCTATCTCAAGAATGATATCTGCGTACAATAAACCATGCGATTATAGTAGCCGCAATTCCCTCCGTGCCCTAGTCATGAAAATGTCTGATCTGCTTTGATTGAACTCACCAATATTTCACCTCCACGGGCAGCTTCTACGTGTGTCATATGAGCAACTTTATGTCAATGTCTGTGAAGCGTTTCAGACTTTATTGACAGAAAGTTGCTCATACATGACACGTTGATTTATGTGAAACCCAAGCCGTGCCGATACAAAGAGGACGACCCAAGCTCCCCGTAGAGGTGCAATATTGGTGAGTTTATCGCCATTAAATACAATCAGATAAGTCATATTTTTATGACTAGGGCACTATATGGAGGGAATTGCGCCTAAGTCCTCTTAGTCGCTTGCGGCTCCGATGATAGTCTTATATGAGCACACATTCGTTCTTCAACTACCACATTTCAACGTTAAACCACATCTCTGCGACAGCTAAACAAAGATTTGAACACGTCGTAAACGCTAGGCTAAACACACGCACACAAAAATCCCTGCATGACCTACGTGAAATCAACGCCGCCCTCGCCGCGTACACACATGGACGTGAAGCTAATGTGAAGCAACGCTGGTCGCCAAGTCAGCCAAATTAACTTGTTTGACCAAAAAACGCGTTTCTATGCTATAAAGCGACCGTACGCTGTTGCTCAGCACACCCGTCGCTCTGGTCGGTGGATAAGACATTCAGCTATCTGTAGCATAGCTAGCGCCCCGCTAATTCACGGTGCCGCTGCAAGGATCGCTCGCTATGTGCAACGGTAGCTAGCTAGCTACTACGGTTATTATATTACCGGTACCGTGTCTGCCGGACGTATTCTTCATAACTGACCCCGTAGTCATTCGTATATGTCGTTAAACTAGCACCTTCGACGGAGATACTGTTGCATTTCTTCTCTCGTATTTACTCGAAGAACGTTACCGCTCGTCGACTTCTATTGACGTCATAACGTAATACCGTTGCAGCCACACTCACATCGATAGGTATAAACGGTTGTTTTATATTGTTCAAATAAAAAGGGGGAAACGTGTTGTTTTGAAAGTTTTGACAGACAAGAAAAACGAATGGTGGCTATCCGTAATTGATAAACGAAATTTTTTTCGTGCGTGTGTGCAGATCACGATAAACCACCATTTTCATACAAAACAAAAAATAACAATCATGACACAATTAAAGCAGAGACAGTGCACATTCTTTATTGGATCTTTCCATAGGAAGTCAAGAGACGCCCTTGTCACTTACAGCAATGAACAACAGCCAGGATCTGTACGAAGTCATGTACCTCTATCACATACACATGGGTGTGTATTAGTTAGTCTACGTCATTATATTCACTAATGCAGTTCAGTCATTACTCCCTGGGGTGGAAAGAGGTGATAGCCCAAACACATGGAATGTGTAGTTATTATATCTGCTTTGGGAAGTTGAGTCATGATAGGGAGGAGTGAGCCCATCAGATCAGACTGTAACATTCCCTCAGCCAGCTCCTGAAGATCCGCAAGCACTAGGAATCACCACTTGAGGGCACTGCAACAGAGAGCAATTGAATCTTGTAGGGTTTCATGGTGACTTAAGGCAGAATTATATGTCTGAGTCAAACAGCCATTGGTGGGTGTCACTGTCTGCATTTATGGTTCCAAGGATTCTGCGCATAGACCAGCAAAAGGACTTCTTGACGCAAGTTCAATGATATCTTGTGATCTTTATAATGTGAAGATAATGTACCAATTAAAATATTTGCCAACCTCCTCAAATAGTCTACATTTGTTCTTCTCTTTGTTGTTTTCACTAATGTCGTTATTAATGAACCAGAAATTGTAGAAGAATGGGACCAAGACTTCCTCTCACCTTCTCATTGGTAGAACTTAATTTCTGCGTCGACACAGTCGAAGAATAAGTCCCCCAGTTCCTCTCCTGGCATTTCTCCACTCAGCATGGCCAATATGTCTGCCAGGCACTGGGATTCCAGGTCCCTTAAAATGTCATAGACAGCTAACCCGTCATTCTGAAAGATACATAGTAGTTGTATGAGCATAAAGAGGGAGGGAGACAGACAGACAGGCAGACAGGCAGACTCCAGACCAAGTAGGCAGGTTTATTTCCTGCTAATTCAATCGTGTAACAGGGAGGACTTATAATTGTTAGTAATTTATCGATTAAATTCCCGAGATCTATTTGAAAATAATATCTGAGGCCAACAAGTGGCAGTTAAACCCTCAGACACTTGGAACGTGTGATCCACACACAATGTACCACCAGCATCCAATTGATGTCAGCTTTTGATTCGCAAAAATGTAACTGCACTCGTAAAACCAATGATCATAAAGAATAGAAGAACAGAATAATTGTCTTGTGAAAGGTTGTAGTGTGGTGAATGTATATTTATGGGACCTCTATTTGCATCAACTATCTACTGTATCTGACCGTCACAATTGGTAAACTATTTTTTCCTAAAAACAACTACCCTATTGCTACCCTATTGTGAAACATAAACATCTGATTAATGCCATGAACATGAACCGTGCAGCAGGTTCACAGTGTTATCAGTTAGCTTAGCCGAGTAAACAGTGCCCACCTGGCTGGTGTCCACGTTGGTGAGGGCGGTCTGGTGGGCCTTGTAAAGGTCGTGTCGTCTGTCCACTTGGTTCTGGAAACGCGGCTGCTTCCTGGCTGGATCGTCCGGACCATACTGCGGCGAGGCCACCCTCAGCAAGGGGCCGATACACTCAGAGAACACAAAAGGCTTGAAGATAGACCTGTCAGTGCAATGGAAGGCGTTTCAGGCAACGAGAGAGAGACGCAAGGCACACGCATGCCACACACAAAGAGATAGAGAGAGAGAAAGAGAGACGGACAGAAGGAGAGATAGCCGTCAACCGAGAGAGCCGTCTGCAGACAGAGAATGTAGGAGGAATAGGTGTGATAAAGGGGAGGGGAGGAGTACATTCTCATGTCATTTTAAATCAGCACAGTGCTCATCAAGATTAATGATATAATGTTGATTTCAAGGAATGAAGAGACTCTGGATCAGGCAGGTAACAGACCTGGAGGGATCTGGAGTAGCAGTGAAGAAGTGAATGCAAGGTAGGCTGGGGTCCCTGGGCAAAATGGACACCATGCTGCCAGTGGTGCAGAACCCACATGAGTCCATGCAGATGCCACTGGGCTTGTCCCTCAGAATGGACATCATCACCTCAGCCGTCATGGATCCTGGGGTAAAGTTAAAACGGATAAAAGGAGTGCGTGTGAATCTGCTTGGGCTAGCTGAGTTACAGCAGCACTGACACAACATCTTATCCCGACACACACACACACACACACACACACAACCGGTTTCTCACCATCATGCTGCTGCAGTAGTGCCGTGCCTCCTCTGTAGCGCTTCTTGGCCAGTTCCATCCGGGCGGGGGGGTTCTCCGGACTAAACACCTGGGAGAAGTTGAACTCTCCCTCCCCGTCCCACCAGCCCTGGGCCTGGGCCACACTGCGTAGCTCCGGGTGCTCGGCCGAGATCTCTGTACCAATGGTCAGCTGGTTGGAGATGTTTTTCACCCCCGCTGAGAGAAACAGGCAGCACAGAGGAAGACGTCACCGTCTGAACAAAGATGAGCTCATCCACCCCAAGATGCTCATATGAAGCGTGATTGATACAGCCTTTATCACTGGCCATCCACCGATAATGGTGGCATGTGCACCGAACGTGTTTCTGGGAGGTTTTCTTTTTCCTAGTCAACACGAATGATCCTCACCAAACTACCAAGGGTTCTACAAGCAGAAGCCATGGTAGTTTGGTGATGTCGTTTTTTTATTGGGATCAGTGACTCTAGTAGGGCTCTGGTTCACTCCAACAGAAATGGTATAGCAATATAACATAACAACAAATAGCAGGCAATGCTTTTGGCATTAATGTTAGCACAAATACAGTTCACGTCTGCAATTTGTAGCCTGTCTGGGTTTCATAATACTGTTGCTTCTGTTCTACACAATCAAATAAGTGGGCTACTTTCTATTATTAACTCACCGTTTCTCTTCATGCTTCCTACATTTAGTCTGAAGCCATTCGTGATCTAATGCCACGTACAGTACCATCATACGTTTTTTTTTATTCTTCGACAGCAGAAGACTATTTTGCTGTCAGTATTTTTCCACAGTATTTCTCTGATGACAATAATCACCATGTAGCAACTGAGGGGGTGCAGTAGGGGGCACCTACAATGTGAGAGGGCTCTCCCCAGGATGTGTTTACATGGTGGTGCAGTCACTCCCGCCCACTCATGCAACACAGTCAGGGGGGCGGGGGATTTATTTCAGTGTTTAAATGAGGGCAAAATATGTGAAAATGCTTTAGCGACTAATAATAGCAGGCTGGTAATAGACTCCAGTTACAATGTTTTTGTCTTTTTCTGCCGAGCCGGCATCCAGAATAGTGTGTTTCGTGAATAGTGTTAGGCCTTATTGGAACTTAAGTGGGTCGTGTATATTATACATGTATATTACCAATAAATGTGTTCTAACCAATTGAACAAAATGCAAAATGAGGAGCTTCATGCGCTAATATTAATGCCAAAAGAAATGTGGCTCGCACATAGTGTTATACCATTGTATGATACGATTTCTGTTAGAATGCACCAGAGCCCTATCAGTGATCATACTAAAACCTATTTGTGCCACGCACATCAGCACCGCCCACATCAGCACCGTGCACGCCCACTTCAGCACCGTGCACGCCCACATCAGCACCGTGCACGCCCACTTCAGCACCGTGCACGCGCACATCAGCACCGTGCACGCGCACATCAGCACCGCGTACGTACACATCAGCACCGTGCACCCGCACTTCAACATAGTGCATCTCACATACACAACTACACATTTTTAAAAATATTTTTTGTATTTTCTGCTGTGAC
>OMKP01000590.1:3154-17556 GCA_900302375.1 Bathygadus melanobranchus
TATGGGGGCTGGACAAGAGACGCTTTTGTTCCTGCTGCAGGGTTAACGGCAACATTCCCATGGCAGAGTGTCTAGTTTTGGAGCCGGGTTTGCGACCAACGGACATTTTCCCTTCGTCTCTGGGACCCGAAACGGCCACCTGCCGAGGTAGCCATCTGCCGCTATGCTCAGGCTAACCTCTCCAAAGACTGCACACAATCCTCCATTGGTACAGGACAGAATACCATAAAGTCAGCAGCATCATCTGTTACAATGCAGTTGAAACTACTCGTCTTACTGAAATAATGGGCAGGAAGAAAAAGAATAATGAATTAATAATGTGTCATTGTTGTGAACTAGTAATTCAAAATAATACTGCAGCAGTATGTATTGATCTCTGAGGGGAACAATGAGATCAGCTTGCTCAAGGGCCCTGTCTGAAGTATTAACCTAACATGCGTGTCTGCAGTGTGGGAGGAAACCAAAGCGCCTGCAGGAATCTTACATTAACGTGGGCAGAATATGTGAATAATTTTGTATATCACGCACACACACACACACACACACACAAAATGGCCCCCAAGTGGGATTCAAGGAGCAACCCAAGAAAACATTCAAACATTCACACTGTGGAGATCACGTTGTTCTAAGGTCTGTACCAAACACATTCAGTCTATTTTCAGTACCTTGGCTGGCAGGACCGATCTGTCCACCGGACCCCTGATGAGCTGGTGCAGGAGGCGGAGCCGCCTTGGTCTTGTCCTGGGGCTCAGGCGGCGCATCTAGGTGGGGCACGACACTCTCTACGGTCTTCCTGACCTCGGACCCCATCTGGAGTGTGGCCCCCTCTGTCTGGGACGCTGCTGGCCTGCTTTGGCTGACGACAGCTCCAGACACGGTATGGGTCACGGCCTTCCTGCTGCCGTCGACTGAAGACGACGCGCAGATTTAGTCAAATACTCAATTACTCGCAAAATAAATGACACATGTTCACACAGAAACAACGTCACAACACCGACATCAGCGGTGAACCGTCCGCGAACACCTACATTTCTGGCAGAAATCCTCGTCCGAGCGATCGGGACAGTGCTGCTTGCCGTCGCAGGTGTAGTCAATGTCGATGCAGCAGCCGTCGTCACACAGGAACTGGTAGTGTGAGCAGTGGCCCGTGCAGACTAGAAAACACAGGGGGACGCTACACTGTTACAGCCTGTCTGTTTTCAACCAGGCTCTGAAAGCTTCATGCACCACTCGGTTAATATCTCAGGAAACAGGAAACAAGGCTGAACTCTGCCCCCTGCAGTTTCCAGCCCAGGCTCTGTGTACGTCTTTATTATAGCCACCATTGAATCACTTATTGGGTCCTATGCCTCCTCCATTTTGTCTTCTGTTGGCGTACTAGTGTTGACGCGGGACGTGCGCTGACTCAAGAGCACTAATCGCTAACCGAAGCATCCTTCGTACACCACTTACATTTATAGTTGCCTCACGACTTCATTGTATGCTTTGACTCTCCTGAACCCATACTTATAAATCCCTTTGGATAAAAGTGTCTACTGGATGAATAAGCATCAACGCAAATGTGACGCCAAAGAGTTCGGGGTGGTGGAAGGTTGTAGCATCTAGATAGTTCTCTCGTGTGCAAACAGGGCCGTGGTGAAGTGAGCGCTAGACTGGACTAGAGCAGTCACCTTTTGGATCGCGTTCCGGCGCCAGCACGGTGACTGACACGTTGTCTGAGCTTTTCTGACCCCCGGTGTCCGTGACGGTCATCTGGAAGGTGTAGTCTCCGCGTTGGAGGCCGTTGATCTTCAGCAGCCCTGGATGGGTCACCTGGGGAGTAATGCCATTTTTATAATGTTTCATTTTGATAATATTTTATGGAATTATATAGTTTCCCTGTAGTTTCTCCGTGCCACCCCTAGGGGCCGCACATCTCAGTTTGGGAACCACTGTTGTAGGATTTTTGTATATTTTTTTAATCACACAAAAAAAGTTTGGGACTGCCTCCATGTTTATAGTGTCCTTGGGACTGGACTAAGTCAACAGCACGTAGCGTTTATCTGTGTATCTGCAGCCAGCAAGGCTGCATGGTATCCTGAACATATGTCACTGTGTTGACTTAACTAGTGCAAACACACGTCAAAAAGTCCCTGTTGATAAAGCGTGTTGAACACGTTCAGGAACACGTCTGGGTTGTCTGTTATACCTGCTTCTTCTGGACCTCTTTTCATCATCTTAAAACTTTTTTCTTTTTTTTTATCGTGATTGTATAAACAAATAACGCCATTGTACAATTTGCACATCTTTTCATCATCTTGAAGCTCAACAAAAAACAAACCACCATTAAAACAGACAGATTGCCTGCAGTATTTACTATTGTGACCATGCTTCAGACCATGGTATGTTTTGGACAGGGGGTTGACTTCCTGTTATGCTTATATCCAAAACGCAAACAATAAAAAGACAACAAAACTAAAACAGAAAACTTCACACAACAAACCAGTTCTATGGTCACCCACCCTAGCACACAGCACATTCAACACACACACGGCCGTCATTCAAGAGAAGGTAACTTAACACTCCCGCGAGGCAAATGCGCATTTTACCGCAGCAAATGATATTAAATAAATACAACCTCGGGACAAGAACAAAAGAAAGAAGAAGAAAATCGGGGCAATATAGGCAGAAATGATAACTAAAAAGATATTTCACACACACACACCTTCATGCTGACGGAGGGATCCCCCTTGACGAGGGTCCACTCGTAGCGGCTGATGCCGAAGTCGTCCAGGCTGTCGCGGCCGTCTAACACGGCCCAGTCGGTGGGGAGCTGGATCACCACGTCCTGCCCCGCGTCGCTCCGCGGGGGCTCGTCCACCACCTCTGCCATGAGCACAGAGAACGGGACAGCGTGTCAGTCATGATTGAACCCAGACGCCTGGGACTCTCTCTGGTATATTCCTGAACCGTTTACCAACAGCGTGGACATGGGAACGGCCAACAACGGCATATCCATCATCCACCCATAAACACCGTCACAATCACATCAACCCAACCCAACCAGTTAAAATTGCGGGCAACAATGGCATCTTTAAAGCCTTATGTCAAACATTGAAGACTACCAGGCTTATTCAACGCATCCCTGACAATACCATTATAAAGCTGCTGTATACCTGTATCTATGTTGTATCGTGCTATAGGCTTCCCTGACCATAATACAGCTGTTGTATCTATTTTGCATCATGTTTCACGGTGCACTTGTGAGATGAGCAAATACCCTGTGGACTGAGTTCACGTAGGCGTACAGTTAGTAAAATAAATTTAGTTTTTCTCATGGCCGGAGTCTATGATCAACCCAACCTGCCTGTTAAACCTGTCCAACGCTAAACAGCAAAAGGCAAGTGTTGACTAACTGGTAGTAGCACAACGGAGCTACTATAGGATATTCAACAGCCTACAATAGAAAGGAATGACTTAGGCACGGGCCTACTGCCCGTGGCGAATCTCATAGACAGCACTCCGCTGCGTTCTGATGGCCTACTGGGGTGTCCATTGAAAACAACTGTAATACAATCTGCCTGCATAACGTCGGCTATCTCCTTATATAGACTAATTGTTGTAATATACAGTATATTATAGGTTATAACATCATGTAGCCCGGAAACAGATGTCTTACTTGGGTCGTCATCGTTATTGTGGGTGTCGGCGCCTGTGTTCCTGTTTGAATTCCCACCGGAGAAGATGGGTGCTAAGGAGGGGCGCCCTGCCGTCGTGTTCGCACCGCGGCTGTAGGTGCTGAAGCCTTGCTGCGGCGTGAAAGAGCACACGTTTTTATTCCTGTACGTGCAATTAAACAGATAACAATGGAGGCTGTCCTCGGACTCGCCGAGGTCCTCCTGCACCACGGCCAGGGTGCAGTGCGGCTCGGAGCAGCAAGCGTGCAGGCAGTCCTTCCAGTTGTACACCCGGTCCGGCACCGAGAGGAACGTGGCCCCTTGCTCGATAGAGACCCTGGCGCGGATGATGTGCTCTTCGGCGCTGGTGAATTCGCCCAAGCAGGAGTCAACGACGCCGCCGCCACCCTGCCTACTGGCCGTGTACGCCTGGTCCTGTTGGAGCTGCTTGCGGAATTCCTCCAACAGGTCTTCCACGCCCGATATTTTGGATTTCAAGTCTGAGATCTGCGAGGCCCTGGCGCTGACAGTTCTTACCGCACACAGGAGCAGCAGCGCGCAGTAGAAGAGCCGACGGTGATGGTGACGGTGATGCTGAGCCATGTTTACGCAGCAGTCAAACAGCATCCCCCCTCCGTTGTTTTCCGAAGCATGAGGAACCGACGCGCGTATAGCAGATCAAATCGGGCCGCCCGTGTTCTTCATGGAAACAAATACAAATCCATCATATCGTTTCTCGTAATTTAACATAAAGGGCGACGGTGGCGTCTACGTTGGCGAGCGACTCATAATCACAACAGCGACAGGAGGATGCAATTTCACCTCGGGAGGGGAGGGGGGAGGGCGCAGCTCGGTTCAACCGCTGACGTCACGGCCACCCTGTCAAGCATCGTGAAGGGAGGCTGCGTGTGCACCTGTAGCACATATGGGCCCATGCGCACTGTGGTCTTCTCACATATCCTCTCCTTCAAACTACTTACATTTGTTTTGGCAAAGGGGGCTGCGTGTTATCCTGCTGTTGGGGAGTCTAGAATCTGAATTAGAGCTGTGTTTTTGTTAAGCTATTCTTGCAGAGTCGAGTTGGTGGAACTACTTAAAGCTAACTTGTGAAACTTCAGCTAACTTAGCTCATTTAAATTTAACCAAACTGTATACACTGTCTGTTCCTGTTGGGATACTCCCTAGTTGTGGGCTAAACTGCCTCCTATTGTTGTGCTGAGTGGGTAATTTAACTAGTTTCGGCTACTCCAGGTGTGGTCAATAGACTTGATTCTGGGGAGGAGTTTAACCCTGCATGAGCTGCATCTCAGTATTTGTAGTTAGTTTCTACATCGTCGGTAGAGACATGTCCAGACCCTGCCTGTCTGGCAGACATCAGCAAATGGACAACTGCGCATCACCTGAAGCTCAACCTTGACAGCTTCTCTTTATGCCGGGGAAAGATTTCCTCCACATGGACCTAATCATCACAATTGAGGATGTTACAGTATCTCCTTCACCAACCTGGGTGTGGTGCTGGACGATCAACTGTGCTGACATCACTGCAGTGGCCCAATTTTGTAGAATTGCTCTCTACAACATCCGCAGGATCCGGCCCTTCCTCACACGAGATCAGCAAGCAGTTTGCCCTCAGCGGGACTTGAACCCGGGTCTCCAGAGCTGATAACCAACAGCTGTCAATGCTGCACCACTGAGATGACCCCGTTTTGGTCTCATCAAAATAATGACTTGTTTCCTAGAATGGAGGTGAAGACAGGTAGCCTTGTGAAGCCAGCTTAAATCTTGTGAGCTCATCTCCGGTTTTGCCTCAAGATATTAGTCTGGAACCAGCCCAACACAGACAGCTTTGCTCTGAACAAAATCTATATCTATTTATCAACTGTTTTATCATTAGAGACAAATTAATGTGGTTCTTTTTAGTTGTTTTAACATCTTGAACTCATGGGAGCGGCGTCTCCTGGTGAAAAGTCAGTGAGGCATTGAGGAACCAATAATAAAAACAAAAATCAATCAGCGTTTCTGAGACCTGAAAACTCTCATAATATTAAAAACAATGGCCGGTGGCGATTTCAGGTACAAGACAAAATATATTTATTGTGCACAAATTCATTTGATCAAATAAATATGAAACAAAACAGACACGTTCTCAATTATTTACCTCATTATTCAAATAAAGCTTTAAATAAAATAAACAAGTGATGAACTAGACAATTTGTAAAGTAATGCACATTTTGAAGATATAGACTGAATTAAATAATTTGCATTCTAATCATAATCAGTTAAAACACCAATAACAAAGAAAACAATTCATGTCCTATAATCTGCAATAGCTATACAATACATAAACAATTTATGCTTCAAACGGTTAGGATATTAAGACTGATTGAATGCACACATACATTACCTAGCCCTGTTTTCTGATGGCATTAGAAATAACAAAAACAACATATTTAAGATATTTAACTTTTTTTTCCCTCACAAATTAACATCACAAATGAAAGTAAACACAATTGGCTCTTAAAAAAACATTGAAAAAAATAAAAAGTTTGTTAAATTAAAAAAAAAGATACGTCATGAAGGTAACTTAAAAACAACATTAAAATAAAGTAGTGATTATAAGATTTCCATCCTAATAAGGTTAATAGGTAATGAGGAGAAACCAACAGACTGGTTTGAAGAGAAATCTAACCTGTAAACAAGCATTTAACCTTTAATCACCTTTATCTCCCACAGTGATTTACAGAGAATGAATGGGACTGACGTGAATTCTCAGGCGCTTCAGCTGTAGCGCTTGGCTAATTTTCAGCTAAATAGCTGAAAAAAACCAAAAACATTAGTGGCACTCCTCTTCTTCTGCTGTACACTCTCAAAGTAAAGCACCTGTCAAATGAGCATTACAAAAAAAAAAACGACACAAACTCGACGACAACGTTGGCAACGGTGCCCTAAGACAGCAAACATGGGGAGCACACGCGCGCATGTCCACTTCACCTAAAAAAAAACAAGACAAAGTGTCCTTTTTCAAATAAATACTGAGGTTTAAGAAAAAAATACAAAAAAGGAAGAAAAAAAAATCCACGGGAAAGCAAGCAAAGCAAAGGAGTCCCCCAGCATGTACTCGTTGATGGGGGCTGGGGTCCCAGGGCCCCGCCACACCACGCCTCAGCCTGGATTCTTCCTATAGTCCTTAATGGCCTTCCACAGCTTGCATAGCACCCCGCCCCTGTCCCCAGAACACACACACACACACACACACACACACACACACACACGCACACACACACACACACACACACACACAGGAAAACAACTATTGTTATGTTGAAGACATAACATGACATGATGTGACAGTAGAAGTTGGACATGGAGGATTTGGCTTTGAGTTATTTTGATCATTTATATTGGCCACATAATATTAAGGTAAAGCATAATATAGTATAGTATTAATCACAAAGAAAAATATGTATTATTATATTATTTTAGTACAGCATAGCACTAAAATAATATACTATTAAAGTAATATACTATATATTGTATAATATAGTATAGTATAATATAGTATATTACTATATCATATAGTATGGTATACCTCAGTCTTAAACACTTCAGATCATCTCTAGTCACGTTGTGGAGGATGTCGTCCAATGTGTACTCTTCCTTTAATATCTGGGGCAAAAATACAAATGGTGAAATTGATTGTTACATCTTTAAATCATGAGAAGGCATTCTTTATTATCTCAACTCTTTCCAGCCAGGTTGGGGTCTATCACCCATGTAAGTTGGTTTAGCTACTCTATGCTGGCAACGGTTTGTTATGGAAGTTATTGGTCACGATATGAAATTCTTGAATTCTACTTGTTAGCGTCTCCATTTCAACATGAAATAATCAAGTGGCAAGCTCAGGAACTGCACATTGCACCTACGTGGGACCCAAGACAAAACGGGGGCCTACCCTCTCTATGGACGCCTGGTCGGCTCCATGGAGTCCAAGCCACCCGCTCAGCTCAGGGTCCTGGGGGGTCTCTGCACCAGGACTCTGCCCCCCCACCAGGACATCCGAAGGCATAACACGGTCTGGTGAAAACAAAAAAAACATACATATATATTTAACAGACCAATGGATTTACTCTCTGTACTATAAATACATTTCCAGACTTCTGACTTTTCTTTCTTAAGTTTGGATGCGAAACCCATCAATAAACAAACATGTGAATGGGGGGGCCGTACAAGTAGAAATACACAATGACAATGGGGCCCCATGCTAACAGACATCAATTTGAATGGGTGGCCGAGGCTACCTGGAGGCTGGGAGCGTAGCCTAAGCAGCTTGATGTCCTGCTCCCTCTCCTCCAGCACCTGCTGCAGGACGGCCTGGTACTCCCTCTCCCTCTCCACCAACTGCTCCAGGAGTCTGAAGGGCCCCGGGCCCCGCGGGGAACAACATGTATGAGTGACAGCATTGAAATGGGAGTTTGGGATTTTATTTTTTGCAAATAGGGTTCACAATATAGCACAACCTGGACTCATTTAAAAAGGGAGATATTTTATCTACAGATAACCAAGTACACGTTTATTTTGTCACCACAGCTAGGCTGGTGGAAACAATGTTCAGTAAAGAAGGATTGCGTGGGAAGCCTGGTTGTTAAAGGACACACGCGCACATGCACACACACACACACACCATACGGCCAAGAGAAGCACCTACCGGGTGGTTTCCAGCTTCATCCGGCCCAGCTCCATGCTGACGGAGTGGCAGGCGCCGTTCGACACGGTGGAGCTGAGCGTGCTCACGCCCGACGTGCCCACCGTGTCAACGTTGGGAGCGGCGGCAGGAGGAGGACGAGCGGCCAAGGGGGAGCCCCTCCTCCTCACCTGCTGGGCGCCGCCCCCCGACCGGCCCCCGCAGTCGTGGCCGTAGTCGTCGTCCGGGTCTTCCTGGTCGGCCGCGTCGCTCTCCGACGCCAGGCTGAAGTGGGGCCTCAGCTCTGGGTTGAGAAAAACACATTTAAAAGGGGAATCGGAAAATGTATTTTAACGCGTTAGCATGTCCTTTAGGGTCTTAAACATAGAAATCTATGCTGTTTTGTCCCCGTTACTAAAATAACTGCGTAATTCAGGAAAAAACTGTCCAACAATCCAACTTTTTGCCTTTCTTAGTTGTCCTCTGTTCTGTTCTGTTCTTTTCGTGACGCCAACGCAGACGCTGAGACGGTATGCTAACGCCACGGTGTGTGTGGACGTGTGGAGCTCTGTCTGGGGAACGGTTATTATTAACGGTTAATGTTGTTTGTTGCGTACGAGAGGGTTGAGCTTCTCGGAAAACGTATTGTATAGAAGGCTTTTTTTTTTTTCGGATAGCGTTTGAATTTGAGCTTGAACAGGGGGTTCACTTACCCTTTAAAAACGTACTAATGACTGCGCTTTTGGATGGATAATAAGATTTCTCATTGGAGCCATCAACAAACATGGCTTGTTATGAATACATAGATTAATAATGGCAGAGCACCGGCACGGAATCCATATGTTTATGAGAACTTGTGTTCACGAGGACATGTTATTTATGAGGACACATGTTTACTAGGCCATATTATTTGTAAGGACATGTGTGTCCCATATGGAGAGCAACAGCACACATTGGCCCATACTACTGTGACTATTTTGTGACTTATTTTTTGATTATTTAAGACTAAAAGGCCAAAAAGATCAGCTATACTTTAAAATCCAGAATGGTTCTTTGATAAGTATTATGTATATAGCTTGTATACCTCAGCCTTGATGAATAGGCCCACTTGCTCCTGATTGGTCAATAACGTTACAAGTGCGCATTCTTTTTCAATAACGGGACACATCTGCCTTTTAACAGTTCATTAAAAACAATGGTTAAATAAGTTAAATAAGAATATTTGACTATTATAGATGAAAGTAAATATCTAATCATTGCTGGTAACTGTGGTATAAGCGGAACATAATGTACTTCGGAATCGGGGTTAGGTTATTTTTAAGTAATGTATGGCTGCGGTTTATTACTTAGGTACATACAGCCACCATTCAATCACGCAAAGTGCGCAGAACAAGCGGAAAAACGCGTGACGTTAACAGCAGAAGTCTCCACGTTTCTTTTTCCTGCCTCTGTCTATGTTGGTGTGTAATTCACCAGGCATTACCCGGCACCAGGATGGTGATGGCCGTCTGCACGGCCTTGCGGATGATGTTGTCCAGGGCAAACATCCAGTGGGGCTTGATGTTGTGGTTCCGCAGCACCTTGTTCACCTGCGGACGCACGAAATAACGATCGCGTTAAAAAAATTAAGTACGAAATAAACACCGCGACGGGCTGTAGCGCTAACATCTGGTCGAAAGTTTCATTTGTTTTGGTTAACATTGGATTAATTGATTTGGAAATGATAAAAGCTAGAGGTGTTACCAAATCAGTACTCAACAATGCGGTGGTAGAACCACAAATAAGAGACGGGGCGCACCGTCTATTCCCCCCCCCCACTGTCCAGCAGGGGGCGCCAGCGCTTTGAAAATGGATAATTACGCAACATCTTTACTCTACTGTAAAATTACTGGTAGGACCGAAGCCTAGGCATGTCAGCCTGCTTACACAATGAGCACTTACTCACACAATCTCCTGCATTATCACATTTATACAAGTAATGCGCAAACATTGTGTAAGAGCGACTGAAAGAGGAAATGATTCTCCTGATTGATTTAACTGATTGATAAATAACCTGGTTTATCAGATAAAAAGCTTGAAACCCCTAACCCTTTCATTCAACCATTCCAAGAAGTTAAAGGTCCATTAGAAGAACTGATTGCACAGATGTCCTGGCCTCCAATGGGCCTTAGTAGGTCCACTTAGTAGGCAAGCATGCACAAGCTACTAAGTGTGCAACTAACCATTGATACTAGACTGACGTTCACTTACAGCATGTAGGGGCCTTGGAGTGTGTGTGTGTGTGTGAGTGGTGCTCTGCTACTATACTCACAGCGTCCTGGAAGCCGAACAGCACCACCTGCAGCTGGCTGATGGCGGCGCTGTCGAAGTCCAGCTCCAGCTTGAGCTTCGACAGCGTGCCGGCGATGATCTTGCGATCGGCGGCGCGCACAAAGTCCGCCAGGCTGGCCACCAGCGTGGAGACGTGCGTACACCGCAGCCGGCTCTCCTCCGAGCCCTGGGGGGAAGGGGAGAGACAGAGAGAGAGAGAGAGAGAGAGATGAGTTAAAACACTGGCAAGGCCGTGGAGGTCGGTTTTACAGACAAGGCCTTTTTCTATCTGTCTGTTTCACTATTCATCAGCACGCTGGCAAACATCCATGAAGCATTACAATGACAATGAGGAAAAAAACAAAACCTTTTCACACTTGATATTAACGTCACCCAAATCTCGGACCCATCCGTATTAATCTAAAGGCTGTTTTGTGAGACTAAAAAAAAATAAGTAAGTGATTAAAAAAAAGTAAGTAATAAGTAAAACAGTAATACGTAAAATAATATAAAATATATCAAAATATTTAAATAAAAAGTTAAAAGAAATAAGTAAAAAACACACACATATATATATATATATGTTCCCTAAATCCTGGATTTCCCTTTGGACGAATTAAAACAAAGCGTTATCTATGTTAAAGTTGATCTTTTGCATCTATCCCCCACTCCCTCTACAGTGTGTGTGTGTGTGTGTGTGTGTGTGTGTGTGTGTATAGACCTGCGTGAGAGCCTCCATGAGGTTAGCGACCACCGTGTCGCGGTCCTCCGTCAGGATGTGGTGCAGTGTGGCGCGCCGCTCGCTGTCCTTCCGCAGCATGAAGAAGCCGGAGTCCTTCTCGTCCGGGGAGGGCGGCGCGCTGTGGTCCTCGAAGTTCTCCACGGGAATGCTGCGTGGAACCAAATTCATTCATTAATATAAAATGTGTAAAAAGAAAAAAAAAAGCCCAAGTGATTACAGCTGGATGAAACGTTGTTTGTTTAGCGTTCGTGTTCCTGATAATGATATACTTTGACCTCTGCTGCAACGCTGGCAGGGGGTTCCAGAACATTAAAGAAGGAATGGAAGGAATGGAACCTCCTTGAATAACATCTTCACCTTGTGATAGCCAATTTCATACACATCACTCATCACCTATTCAACGAGTTATACCTGAAACCTGAAACAAAATAACCTCTCTTTTACATCCAAATGTAATCAAACTTCCTTGATTGGTTTAATTTCCAAGACGCTGAAGACCCATGTCTGCAGCCTACTTGTAAGAATCCTTGAGCGGGAAGCCCAACACCTGACCTTTGATGTGATCGTAAAATTATACCTTGCCGGTGCTTGCAGGCTTAGTCAATGACACGCGCTTTACTAGAAAATGTATACATGGCAAGTAAGTAAGATATGCTCTAAAGGCCATTTCATGTTGCCAAAGCAACGTCATCGAGTTCAGCATCAAGTCGCATCCGAGGGTCCTTGGCCGCGACTTGATGCCAAATTTCCAATCCCACCCCAATCTGAGATCCCGCCCGAGCCGCCGGGGCGCTCCCCCACCTGAGGAAGAGCGAGCGGGGGCCCTTGACGTCCCTCTCGCTGTAGCACTTGGTGCTGGGCTTGAAGATGAAGGGGTTGGTGTTGAGGTCGTTGTCGGGGGAGACGGAGCCGTACTCGCTGCTGCTGCTGGTGTCCTCCACCACCACGGGCACCGGCAGAGAGACGCTGCGCAGGTACTCTGCAGGGCAACAGGGGTTAACACGAGGGGAGGGACAGCTTGAGCAAAGGTTGAATATAGAAAAACAGGGATAATAGATGCAACTTTTCTACCATAGCTGTTTACTCCATTCAAAAAATATCCAATTTACAACATTTCTCAAGAATATAATGCGGACGTCCACAAGTCAATCCACCCTGGGATTTTTTCTCTATTAATCGTTTTATTCTGGTCCAGAGAGGGTCGGCTGCTCTAAGCAAAGCATGGCCAACACAGTGCTTGCAAATAAGGTGGAGAGGAACTCACCCGATCCTGGCGTCAGAGCTGGTGGGGGAGAGGGAGAGAAACACAGTTCAGTTCAGTTCCTGTTATGCATGACATCACATCAACATTTGCACAGATAAATGTGGCTGCTTTTCTGGTCCCCAAAGAAGAACACACACAAAGGCGAGTGTGTGGAAAACTAAAGAAGTTCAAAATGTACACTTTTTTGTGTGGCATATTTACAATCTTGCTCGATTTGGACAGAGAAACGGCTATTAAATGGGACTGGACTGAATTTAGGAGGGGTCGCAGCTACAACTCATTGGCCAGTTTGAATGGGCTCACTTTGTCCACAACAGAAAGGGACTTTGGCAAAGGACTCTGAGCAAATAGCTTGTAAATGCCCGTTTGAAACACTCACTGAAAAAATACTGATTGCTTTACACACTCAATATATAATATACATTGTTTTAGGAAAATACTGACGTGTATAGATCATGCATATACACACAATATACTGTACAATGTAGATGGATTTAGGGGAAATACTTAAGTACACACAGTGTACACCATGCATAATATATAGGGGCGGCAGTAGCTCAGGAGGTAGAGACGGTTGTCTGGCAGCCGGAAGGTTGCTGGTTCGATCCCCGGCTCCGCCTAGCTAATTGTCGAGGTGTCCCTGAGCAAGACACCTAACCCCAACTGCTCCCGACGAGCTGGTTGTTACCTTGCATGGTTGACACCGCCGTCGGTGTATGAATGGGTGAATGTGAGGCAATGTAAAGCACCTTGGATAAAAGCGCTATATAAATGCAGTCCATTTACCATTTATATATAATATACTGCACATTACACAAAGAAATACGTATGTGTACGTATGTTTTTCTGTGTCTGATAATGAAGACGACCTGAAACGCAGATTGAGTCAACAAAGCTCAGCACCAAATATAGATTATTTTTGATCGCATCGTATTTTCGAGCGAATCGCCAGAAAAACGCCCAACGCCTTGCCGCCTTGCCGCCTTGCCGCCTTGCCGCCTTGCCGCCGCGGCGCCCACCTGTGAAGCTGCTCTTGCCCTTCTTCTTGCGGCTGGTGACGGTGAGGAACTCGTCGGTCAGCAGGTCCAGGGCGGTGGCCCGGCGGTCGGGGTTGGGCTCGAAGCAGCGCAGGATGAAGGCCTTGGCCTCCAGGGACATGGAGTCGGGGATCTCCGGGTGGATTTTGAACATGCCCACCTGCGTGTTCCCCCCACCACGATGGAGGAGAGAGGACGGAAGCACATGGGAGAGCAGAGAGTTTTTTTATTTACGTGATTTTTGTTTTGAAGGGGATTTTTTTTTACCCTTTGTTAGTTATTTTCTTTAACTTTATTTTTGGCGTTCATCTTTTTATATAATTTCTTTTGATGTTATTTTTAACGTCATTAAAGCTGCACCCTGCGAAGCAAAGAGACTAATGACTATCCCAGCTGTATCGCCTCCATATAAAACTGACTCCTCCGCTGCTCTGCTGTTACTATATTAATACATCAATATACAGTATACGTTATTCACCATCTGGCAGATGCATGTCAGGGGTTAGGACCTCATGCTCTAAGGACGTCTACAAGGAGGTTGCAGACAGTGGGGAAGGCGCAGCAGCTGTCGGAAATAGTTTGAGGAGTAGTAAACACGCTGCGCGTCTTTGTCAAGAAGATTTAAACGGCGAGGAGGAGGAGAAGCGCAGGCCGACTAAGGTGACACACGAGGTGGTAGTTACGCTGACAGGAACATTCAGGCCTAGTACCA
>OMKP01000596.1:2223-23024 GCA_900302375.1 Bathygadus melanobranchus
TATTTTGAACTCTAGTATTCTATATATATATATATATATATATATATATATAATATATATTATATTATATATCCTTTTTGTAATTTTCTTCTAAGATATATTACTGTTACTTACTAATGAGAAATGCTACATACATAGCATACATGCTGCATAATCAATAGTAACCTAAGCCATGGTCAATCGTAATTCCCCTTTATTGCACAATATTACATTTACATTTACATTTAGAGCATTTGGCAGACGCTTTTATCCAAAGCGACTTACAAAAAAATATTAACGTCCAGAGTGATCTCCGTCAGTGTTGCTTAGCATTTTTTGCGCCGGAATAATGTAATTTGTGTTGAATCTGACAGCGCTCCTAAGCGTTGGATGACCATCGACCCAGAGATTTTAGGGTGGCTAAAACCTTGCTGCTGATGAGGCTGCTGATGTAGCTGCTCCGATGAGGAAGGAATGAGCAGTATACGGCTCCGGGGAAAGTCCACATCACCAGCACAGTTGACGGAGCTTTGCAGAGAACCAGTATCTGGACACTACTTCTCCTTTTCGCTAATGAACAGGGGTTTACCTGGCTTTGCTTATTTGCGCCATCTCAGATACTGACATGGAGGACATAGGACCAAAATTAGAATTAGTTCGGGCAACAACGATGGGCGTGCCTCTGCTAAATCTATCTGCTATGGGGAATGTTGAACATGTCAGACATAGTGAGATCATTAGCAACATCAAAGTGGCTAGAACGTGTTGTATAAACAGCTAACTTCAGAAATAAGTTAAGAGAAGGATAGTAAAACACATAGAACTAAATCAAGAGAAAAACAGACACCCCCTATTATATTTGTATTATTGTTTTTCATTTACTTTCATTGATTTCATCATTCACCAAGTTCATTGCATTTTAAGTCACTACACTACTATGCTATCGCACTTCCGTGTTGCTAGATGGCGCCTTACACTTGGGTGGTATAGAATAGTATTCACGCCACGCACAGGGGAAGAATAAATCCTCCTGCCATGAAGTTAACACCAGCTCGACGTGTGTGTCTTCTATTCTTAATCACAGTTATATCTAGCTGTGCAGCAGGTTTGCCCCTGGCCCAGGTACCGCTAGGCCTGAGGCCAGTAACATATACTCCCCGCACCTCAAAAACTGTGAAAAATATCGACTCTAATAAGATGTTCATGAGAGGCCCAAAAACCCCTTGCCTTAAGTGAGATGCCAGTTTGTGCATTAGAGACAGAGTTAGTGGTAGGCGTTTGTCATTGCCTTCTGGAATCACTTACCTTATGCCGTTGAGGAAGCGATGGATAGACGGGTGGCCAAGCAAGCTACATGCATTTGGGTCCATGCATCGTAAGTGGAACTTGATCCTGGCCAGTAGAGTTGTGATGGAGCTGGGTTGCATTTTCCGATACTCAAAACAGTGCGTTATGAATCCTAGACTATGTGAATATTAATAGGCAGAGAGGCCACTGAAAAATATGTGCAAAATGATGAATAGTGGGACCAGGCAGAATCAAAGGCTTTTAATGTTGAGTTTGCCAATCCGTTTCTCATGTAATTTCCTGCAGAAGCCATGGCATTTATTAAATGCGCATTTAATCCAAAACCGTCAGATTGAATGCTGGGCAAAGTAGGCCGGATGGATTTGCTCCCTGGCATAGCACTCGGAGTTCCTGAAATTTAAAATGAGACAGGGAGTCAGCTACATGGTTATCAAAACCAGGAATGTATGCTGGATGGATCAAGAAATGTTTGGTGATGCTAGTCCATGTAATCCGTCTCATGAATTTGTTAATGCACGGAATGGCGCCCTTTATTGATTATAGCAACTGTGGCTTTGTTGTCACACCCACTGCCTGCCCCATAGCAGACATGCCACGACAATCGGGTACAATTAAAATTTCGCAATGGATCGCCTCCCTGCCGAGGGAATGAGCATCTCTTTAGCCATTAGCCATTTGTCACTTTTCTTGGTAATACCCTCTGAAACCAATAGAGCGCACTGTGTCTCTATAAAAAAAGGAAAAAAATGTGCACAGGAGAAACCAAAAACACAAATCAGCTATCAATCAGGTTTCAAAATAAGACTCACTAAGTGAGAGCTAGGCAACTTCACACAGAACTGCGAAAGCCAACATAAAACATATGACAAACCAACTCCAACACATATCAGCATCATATCACAGTGATGCAATACAGGTTATGCAAACAGCATATCAAATAAACTCATCCACAAAATATGCAGCAACACACAAACACAACAGATAATACAGCATAATCAAATGGTTTTTACCTTTAGCAGTTCTTCTTTCTTGACTTTTTCAAACTCTGTATCAAGCCTCAAAATCCAGCTCTCTCACAAGCTCAGACTCCATCAATGATGGCCATCAAAGACAGCGCTGAAAGCCTTCCTTGACCCATGGTTGTTCTGAGTTCATGAGTTCCTGAGTTTATCCACTTCAGTTGTGAAAATGTCATCTCTCCCTTGCAGTTGGATACAGGCAGTGTGAGAAAAAGCCTGAGTGCAACAGAAACGTTGGGGAAAGTTGTCTGGAGTCCATTCCTCAGCACAACTTGCAACAGGTTTGCAGGAGTCTTATCTTGCTCGTGCTGACAAAAGACTTAAACTGGATCAGCTCATCAGCTAAGGCCTTCAGTGTCATCACAGTATCTGGGATGCCGGACACTTGGCGGCCCGATTCTGAAATGCCAAAACCCCTTTTCATCACAATTTCCTCTTGGACCTAATCTAATCAATCCCCACAATAAAGGGTCTTCTTCACAAATGATGGGACCTGTCACTGCTGCAAATGAGCTTGAAGTGTTACTTTCAACTGTTTGGTGTTGCCAGAGGAAGCTTGGCCTTTTCCAAGCTCCGGTAGAAGTGGGGTTGGGAGAGAAGCTGATGTTGATTCTTCAGAGAAGTTCTAATTGCAGACTCTCTTCCACTTCTTCTGCATCCATCAGGAAGGGAGACGAGAACAGCTTGATTTCTTTCTCAATGATAGAAAAATCTTGGAAGTGCTGACTGAATTCTGTCATGAGAGATGTGATCACAGACACATATTTCCCCTTTTTAGAAGAAAGGTTGGCCTGGAAAAGCACATTTGATTTCGGACAGCGTGGGGAAGTGCGCAACAATGAAGTTGCGTAGTTGTGTTTCAAACAGCCGGAGATTCACACAGAATGCTTTCATGTGCACGTAAAGTTGTGTTACAAGCTGGTCTTTGCCTTGTAGGCTCTTGTTCAGTGTGTTAAGATGATCAGTAAGATCAACTAATAATGCCAAGTCTGCCAAACATAGAGGGTCACTGAGCTCATGAAGAGGTCTGTTCTTCTCTTTCAAAAATTGGTCGATTTCTGATCTCAGGGAATAAAACCGCTGCAGCATGGAGCCGCGACTCAGCCAGTTCACATAGTAATCAGAGGACATTGGTCCTTTATTTGCCACACTTCAACCACACACTGTGAGCGGCGACACACACACACGCAATTATTGGCGTCGCCGGTGGAATGCCTTCTCTGCGTTTATCCCATCCTGACAGTCCTCCCCCAGGGAAAGCCAGGAGCAGTGGGCAGCCATCAGTACGGCGCTCGGGGACCAAGCATTTTTGGTCACCCGCAGCAAAAATGTTCTTTGATTGCTCTTGTTTTGTGGAGAAGCTGCCTTGTTCAAGACAGTAGCTCCACCTAGTGCTAAAAATAAGAAGTACAATACAGTCAAGTGCAAGTTTCATGTGTGGGCCATATTCCATTATATTTTTAGAATTTACTGCGGGCCAATTAAAAATGGACCACGGGCCGTAGTTAGGAAGGAAAAAGAAAAAAATTACAAATACAACATAATATAAAAACAACGATACAAACGAAGAAACAAAGAACAAAAAACCTGTGTGAAAACATATAATGAAGCAATAGAAACTATCAGATTATAAATAATATACATAATGCCTAATTAGTGACCTCAGGTAATTATATACAGTATAAGTTGGAGGCACAGTGGTGATAGGGGATAGGTGCAGGGTAGTCATAATGACCATTGCAGGAACAGAGGGGTATAGTCCAGGTGAGTTGTGTGTAATGTAATGTGGGAATGTTGGAGTGTGTGTGTGTGAGAGAGTGGTGGGGGCGCGTATGTAGTGGATGGCAGCAGGGTGTTTAGGAGTCTGACAGGGGGAAGAAGCTGTTGCAGAACCTTGCAGAGCTGGTACAGTGGAGAGTGGTCAACCGGTGGTCAACCATCTCTTTAGTTTTATCTACATTGAGAGATAGGTTGTTGTCATTGCACCAGCTCACCAGTTGTTTCACTTCCTGTATTATGTTTCATCATTGTTGCTGATGAGGCCGACCACTGTCATGTCATCAGCAAACTTGATGATGTGATTGGATTCGGACTTGGCAGAACAGTCGTGGGTGAGCAGCATGAACAGCAGTGGGCTGAGAACGCAACCTTGGGTGGAGCCTAGCGTGATGGTGCCTGATGTTCTGCTGCTGATGCGCACTGTCTGCGGTCTCTCCATCAGGAAGTCTAGAATCCAGTTACAGAGGGAGGTGTTGAGGCCCAGCAGGGAAATTTCCCTGCCAGCTTCTGATCGGATGATCGTGTTGAATGCTGAACTGAAGTCTATAAACAGCATTGTAACATAAGTGCCCTTATGCCCTTAAACATCAAACACAAACTGGACAGGAGAATTTAATGTAGACCTACTAAACCCTAACTTGCCTAATCGTATTAAATTCTAACACCACTTAAATGTACTCTTATGCACGGCCTTGCTACAGGGGTACTTTCTACTTGGCACTCTTAAGTTCTCAACCGTCTTGAAAAAGACAATCTCAAAAGAGTGAGATTTCAAAGTTGGAGTCGCCCAAAACACTCAAAGAGCCAAAGTCGGCAAAACAAAATATCAAAGCACAAAACAATGCACAAACAAGGCATCAACGCTGCACAACAAGGCATGGAGCAAAGGACGTCTCCAAGATTTAAAGGGCATTTTGTGTCATAGAAATGGCACGTTTTTCCTGTCGCGGCTTCATCTGATTTGGCCTAACGATGAGACGGCGCCTTTCCCTAGTTTATTACTAGCTGGACATACCGTTATACAACGCATATTCTCCTTCTCCAGATCTCAAACATTAAACTAAATCAGATATTAGGAAAACCTAATTTGATTAAAATTTGATCATTACCATATTGATTTAACTGTGTCTGTATGTTTTAACTGATATAAAACCACAGAAAATCACTCTACTTTGAAAAAGCAATCACTTTGCAAATGGAAATCACTTCTACTCAAACAATAAACATGCATTCGATCAATTGATTACCTTACCACAATATGTGAATATGTGACACACTTACAAAGAATGCATTAATGGAACTTTCAATGTAAACTTAATCAACATATAAGTAGAATAGAGAAATAATATGACAGGGAGAAAGAAGGGCAAAGAGGGAGTGTGGGGCCTTCACACATGGAGGATGGATGGCCTTATGGATAAACGCAGATGTAAATTATGACATGTTACTTTTTGTAAGTCGCTTTGGATAAAAGCGTCTGCCAAATGCTCTAAATGTAAATGTAAATGTAAATGACAATCAAGACATGCACTTATTCCAACAAATTAACATGGATTCAAAATCTTCTTCACTATAGCATTTGTAGCTGAGCTGATGTTTACCAATTAGAACACATAAGTAGAGACAGATGAATAGAAAGTGATAAGGAGCAGGAGTGTCTGTGAGGGGCTCTCCACGTTTCCTTTAGGGCATAGTCACAGGACTGTTTTATGACCCTCACTCTGGCTAGGGGGGGGGGGGCTGTATAACCAAAATAGCACTATTAATGTTTCTTTAATGTGATCCCATGAAATACCTTACGTGTCCTTTTCTTCTTGTATTCAGTCAGAAATGTTGCTGATCATCCTCGTGAAGATTACTTTTATTTGTATGTATAATATGTGTGTTTGTGGTGTGTGCATCTCAGGAATCTATTGAAGAGGGGCCTGGAAGATTACCCTGTCCCAGATAGTGTATGGTTAATCTCATCCGTAAAAGTGTCTTGAGTATGCCTTGCTGTTTAATTAACAGCATTGTGTTCCATTTGGTCAAGGCAAGATCCAAAAAGGGGTATCTCCTAGGAATAGGAGAGTGTGAGAGTGGGATTAAGAGAAGTTTGGAGGTAAATCACTTATCAGGTCAATGGCCCTGGACCGTGTCATCCAAAACAGAGCAGCCTGGTCCCACTACATTTTCATTGAAATTGGTACACATTGAATTGAAACTATGATTCCTTCTTCTTCTATTGAAACCCGATTACTTCTTACTTCTTGTTTCATCATTAGCATTTTAGCTCCAGGAGTGAAAGACCTGAGCGAGGCGGGCCTGAACTGCGGTCTTCGGACACAATTTAACCATGTGTGAGAAGGAACCACACGTTACATGACAGTGCTTGATGGCCTGTGAAATTCCGACTCATAAGCGTCAGGTCCACCACGGACCAATCCTTGGCTGAGAATGACTTGTGATTCTCATAAAACAATGCTACAGCTCTGCCATGTTCAGACTTTTTGACAGTGTGGGATCGCTATCTATAAACATAACAGCTACATTCCCACATTCCATCATTCTTCTGTTCCCAGTCTCTGAAGAGCATAGCAATATTTTTCTTTGTCGTTTGTCGTTACCTGCAAAAATGTTGTTCCTCAAATTAGGAGGAATAGCAGCCGCAGGTGGGAAGAACGGAACACCGACAAGTGCAGACATAACTGGACATTTAGGCCTACTTGCTATACGGCCACTATGACGAACGTTTGGGGCACACTCAATCTCGTCGCCTTTTTCTGGGATGTCGTTTGGATCCAGATCTGTGGATGGTATGAGATCGGCTTCGTCTTTGTTAGCGTAAAACACAGTACGATTGCTCTTATAATATCATGACAGCTCAGCACTTGTGAGATGGAAGGTCTTACTGCATATCAGTGTACATGCATTTGATTGTGTTCATTGTACAAAAACCGCTTAGCTTCGCAGCTGACAGCTAAGCGGTTAGTGTCCCGCCGTAAGTATGAATTCAAATGTAACACTTTATTGACTTTTAAGGCCTAATACTAATAATACATTTCAGACATAAGACTTTTTAAGGACCTGCAGACATCCTGCAATAGTAGGATAGTAGTAGTGTCGGCCTCCTCTCCTGACCAGGAGGGTATCTACCGCATACCAGTAAGGATGCAAGGGGGTATTCATCAGGAGTTGCTGGATTCAGGGAGTGGTCAGAGTGAACTGCTACAAATACACTCTTGCAAATTTGCAAATGCTAAATTGGTCAATTTCACTAAATCCAGGCAACCCTGCTGCTCTGTGGGCCAGTATCATTCCCTTCACTGTACAAGGTGTGTCAGAGAACTTTTGCCTGATGACCTGTGCTATCTCCTCTATCAGTAAGTCTACTGGTAGAGTGGATACAGCCGACTCCTCTAGGGCAGACTTTCTCAGACATGGAGAGCTCAGATTGTAAGCAATCATCATTTGATGCTTTGAGGCTAATGAGAGGGGCACATTCATGAAGCAGCTTGTGTGTCTGATAACCTTGAAAAAGCTATGGTAAGGCTCAAAGCCCATTCTCCACTGTCTGACAACTAGATCAAACAGCCTAATCCTCTGGGGGTAGTGCTCCCAATAATGGTGTTTTGGTGGCAGCTTGATGTCAGGGAACATCTCTTTGTATCTCTGCCTGTGCTCTATGATTTTACTTTCTAAAAAAGCCAGCAAGTCATCACTATGCACAGGGGCAACAATAACTAAACTGCATTATCAATGTAAATAAATACTCATAAATGCTGGTGGAGAAAACAGCTAATGGTATTGTTATTGTGATGGGTTTGGGCTATTTGTTGCCTTGTAATGTCCGTGCATGAGTAAAATGGTGCAAGGTAAAGTTTGCATTTCATTTCCTGTATTTATGTCACGGGATTGCACCATGTTAGGCCATTTCATTAAAGGGACAGGGGTATTTTAATGTGTTCTTGAAATACCTTATATATGAATGTCATATAGAACTGTATAAAGTTGTTCAAATACCCAAATTAAATAAAGTGTTGAAATGAAATTCTGTATTTTTATCCTCCATTATGATTCCAGATGTAATATCATTTCTGGTAAAATGGGAGAGAGAAAGGACTTAGGTTCTAGCCAATCATACATATCCCCCCAGAAAGTATTGCTATAAAGATGATCTGTGGTTTCTATTTCTTCATCACAGAATATACAGCTATTTTGATTAAAGTTGAACGTTTGTCTCAGGAGATCCCCTGAAGGATATATATGGTTAAATACTTTGAAATATGGAGGTAAAGGTAAGTTAAAAAGTTAGTTGGGGTGGGGGGTGGGAAAAATAAAGACCTATTTCTAGGTCTACCCTATCTGCAAGTCCAGACGGGATCTTCGTAGGGTGTAAAAGTATGTACAATAGTTTCCAATATAACAGTACTTGTGAAAGGAATGAGGATAATTTTACATGTACAACATAAAAGAAAATCAATTACACCAAAATTTCCATTCATACAGTCAAAGTCAATTGCCTGTAGTCCACCAGCTTTACTGCTGTTAGATGTGGAAAGAGAATAAACTGGATAAATGCACCTTGAATTACTTTCCATCTTTGTTATATAAATGCGACCAAAAAGAGAAAAATCTCTTTTAACCATCTGTCTAACCTTGATTTACATTCGTCCATTTTGTTCCATATGTTCAAAGTTTCACTTAATTTAGTATCCTTTGTAATATGCACACCTAAGTATTTGACCATAGTTCTAATGGAGATATCATATGCTGCCACAAGATGGCAGTCATGTACAGCTAAAGCTTTGGAAAATACAGCTATAATCCGAATAGCCTTTGGAACCAACTCAACCTATTTTTCAAAAACAACGTTGTGTGTTACAGCTGCCAGTGTGTTACAACTATTCAGTTTTCAAAGACACTCAATTTCTCAATAAGAATTGAGATCATTTCTGCTGCAACTAAAAAGAGTGATGGTGAAATTGGGCAGCCTTGTTTTATACCTCTGTAAAATGAGGGGAAGTACAACCTGATAACGATGAGCTATTAGTGTCATGATAAAAGCATTTCATTATATTCCTGAAGTGCTCTCCAAAGCCACAGAATTCCAGTGCCTTGAAAATAAGAGGAATTTCTCCTATGTCGACAGCTTTATAAAGATCAAGAAAAAGAATAAAGCCATCATCATTTATGTAATCATCTCATAAATCCTAACCGAGCCCTACTTTGACATAATGAAAATATGTTGAGGAGCGTTATTGGTCGCCAGTTATCCAACATTTTGAGATCTTTTCCTGGTTTTGGAATAAGAAATATTATGCGTTGCCTCATAGTCTGTGGAAGTGATATGTTTTCAATAGTTTCTTTTAGTGTTTCAAATAGAAGTATGTTCCTATGTTCTCCAAAATGTTATATGGCTGGCATTAAACTGCCAATAACCCTTATTTCGCTTGTAAGCATTTGCAGTTTTCAGAGTTAAACTAATAAAACAGTGGTCAGATAAAGGAGCAGTAGTCATTGTCTGGCAGCCTAGCTAATTGTCGAGGTGTCCCTGAGCAAGACATCTAACCCCTAAAAAGCTATAAAATGCAATTTATATAGCGATCTTTTCTTGCAGAAAAGATAAATTGCCTTTCATTTAATGCTGTCTCTAAGGCCCCTCGCATTAAGTGAAATTAAACAAAAATCTAACAACTTAACACTTAAAAGTTTTGTTTTTTGGAAAAGGCAGCCAGCATTCACACAGCAATTTCTTCAGAAATTGCCTTTTCTAGTTTAATCTCTATACGCTCCCACTTGCACATTATAAAGAAACCAAAAGATTACCAAAATTATGCAGATGATTCACAACTGTACATATGCCTATCTCCTGATAACCTACATACCATACACTCCCTAACTCAGTGTATTACTGATATTAATGTATGGATGCCTCATGTCCACAGGAAGTGGTCATCCCTTTCACTAGCTCTGAAGCAGGGGAGGTGCCTTCTGTATCTACGCCCAAAGTAGATGGAACACCCTGCCTGAGGACCCGAGAGAGGCCCCATTCACTGAACACAAAGCAAGAAAAAACCTTACTTTTAAGTTAAGTTAGTGTGTGTGTGTGTGTGTGTGTGTGTTTTGGATGTTGTAAAATTTGTATATTCTGCACTAAATCTTTGTATAATTGCACAAACAACTGTTGATATGAATATTTATATTCTGCACTTGCACTTGTGTTTTGATTGTATTGTTACTTTTTGTGAAGCACATTGTGTTGCCATGTGTATGAATTGTGCTATGTAAATTATGCTTGACTTGACCCCATCCAAACCCAGGTGAGATGTTAGAAATGATCCTATGTGGTATTCAGAACCTATTCATTAATTTACTTTTGCAAACAATAATCATTGGGTCAGTAAAAGATTTTTGTTGTTGAACATAATCACACCAGACAATGTGATTATTTATTTATTAACCAAGTTAACATACAAGGAATCAGTGTACGAGGAATTTGTCTTGATGCACTGCTACATAAAGGACAAAGGAAAACATACAAGAGTTTAGAGAAATTAGCATCTGTATGACGATTACACTATGCTATATCACATATATTATAGGCCGACTGTACTATTTCGCAAGAGACTCAAGACCCACCTATTCAGAGTTCACCTGGACTCTGAATAGCTTCCCCTCCTACCCACCTCTCCTCCCCAACCCTTTCCCACCTACCAGATCAATGCTTGAATCCCATTCCCTCCTGGATCCCTAGCACTTCCATGTTTGTACATCATGGCACCTGGCACCAGCATACAGGATTCTGTATGCTGGTATGTCCTGGCACTTGAAATCGTACTTAGCTTTGCGTAGCATCTTATCCTGGCTACCTGTTGTTGTACAGTAAGGGGTCAACCTAGCAATTGTAAGCTTGTAAAACTTATTGCTACTTATTAAAACTTACTAATTGTACTGTACCATCAGCAATATATTGTTGTTTCCCTCTTTCGACAAATTTACTTTTGTGTAAGTTGCATGTTTTTATTGTTTTTATTATTATTGTAATTTTGTTGAAAACAGGTAAGATGGCTACGATCTTACTGCCTTGTTATATTGTCCTATTCAATTGTAATGTCTAATTTTGTATGAATCCAGTTTAAATGTATGCACTTCACCTGTAAGTCTACTCCAATGTAATATATTTGTTTAAAAAGAAAACAAAATTCCATATACCCGCTATCTGTCGAAAGTCAACCCTGAGGGGGTCTGGATGGAAAAAAGGTTGAGAAACCCCGATAAATACCATACCATATGGACATTCATTTTTACTATTACTAACAACAATATAAATTAAAAACATTCCACTTTGATAATTTCTATGGGAATAATGTATTAAGATAATCTTCATCTTTTGAAAATCATAATTTCATACCTTAGTTGAAATCCAAATATCCAAAAAAAGTCACAAATTTGATCAAAACATTAAAAAAACACAAAATAATAATATAGTAGAGTAGAGTAACATGAGTTTATTGGTTTACCTATAAAAAAAGTAAACAAGCATGCATAGAAGATGCTTTTGTATAGGATACGCATGCATATAAATAGCCATTAATCAGCATTATTTTTGTTTATTAACAAAGAATACAATTCTAACTTTAAAAAGAAACATTTTCTGCAAAATGGGATCTTTTATGTAAATTATATTAATTCTGAAATCAAATGAATGGCAATATGGGGTGATTAAATATTGACCTTTTTCTCCAGATTTTCCTGAAATAATGCCATTCTCTTTACGATACAGAAATGGACACATGGAAATGTGTCCATTTGTATTTGTCAAATTTGTGAAATTAATATTTGTATTTGTCAAATTTGTAAAATATAGGCTATATTTTTCTTTGTTGGTGTAGGTCAATGTGCATGTGTATAATTTTGCATTGAATTGGATAAGGAATTTGCATTCCTTATAAGCAAATGTAAGGAGTGAGAAGGGATACTCTTTAACACGAGTGGTTTCATGGAAGGGACAGATCCCAAAATGTAAATAATGCCCAATAACAAATGAGGGAGTGAACATATTCAGAGGAAGTTGTTTGGAGGAAGCCACAAGGCATGACAGGGGGTCTTTACTTGAAAGATGAGCGAACCATGCGTCCCCTTAGAGGCTGTGGTGGCCGGTAGTTGTCCACCATGCAACACGGAGCCTCTCCCTCACCAGTGAAAAGAAGACTGCGAAACTTAGCCATCTAAAAAGGTGGTCATGAAAAGGAGAGAGAGAGAGACAGTAGAGAATACAAGTTTAGATCCCAGCTTCTGATGGCAACATTTTACAAAAAAAAGCTAAATAACTAATTGATTATGAGTTATACCATCTGATCATGTGGCCATTTTGCCTTTACTGTGATAGGTAACACAATTACCCTTGATAAGCCCTAGTAAAAACATAGTAAATGTAGTGTGAAGAAATATGACTATGTATGCATGTGTGTATTTGTATAGCTATGGATAGCAAAAAAAGGCCATCTTTCAGTTTTCTGTTTGACGGGTTATATTTCAGGCCCAGCGAATATAATGTAAAGAATGTGTCCAATTGCAGATGAGCAAATAATTGATAACAAATATATAGTCAATTAAGAATACAATATTTCTGGTTATTACTATATACAACATCTTATTTGACTGTTGATATTGATATTGTGTTTGTTTAGAGCTATAATCACTTAGACAAGTAGTAATACTAACTCTGTTGACATATGTAGTGACAATTATGTTGCTGCTGCTATGGTTATCAAAATAAGTAGTAGAATTTTACATAATTGTACATACATCCCATCTCCACAACAGTGCTATCTGAATGTTCTAAGAACTGTTATGGGTGGGTAAAAGTTAGTAGTAGTGAGATAGAGCCCAAATGATACAGCCACTCCCAAAACCAGCCTACAGGACCGAGAATATATCTTATCTCACTTGTACATGCTTGCTGTGGTCTAACTACTCCCTTTGGAGAGTTATGACAGATATGCGAGCCTCATACACATTGCACTTACATCATTTAAATGATAATCCTTTTGAATTTTGCATATTCATATATATTTTTTTTTTCCAATATAAAAAAACAAAATAATATATATACTGTATATATATATATATTTATATATCTATATGTACATATATATGTGTATATATGTGTGTATATATATAAGCAAAAGCAAGTGCCTGTGATCATACTAAGATTAATTAGTACAATTCTTTTTTTTAAATGAACAAAAGGAAAAGGAATGAAAACTATATTCTGCAATTTCACCTCCATAATTGTCCTAACCCTCAAATAGGGACTCATATGATTGCATTGAAGAAATTATGACATTTTTCTGCAATTAAAAAAGTACTTGGAAAAAGATTGTGCTTACCTACTATGGCAGCACCCTACAGGGAACTTGGACCCTGTAGGGTGCATGAGCCTAAAGAGCCTTTAATAACATGCCACGTTACTGGGTATATGGCCACAATTTTGTAAATACTAGTGAAATAGCTTTAAGGGATAATTAAAGGGTAAGTAAACCACAAAATCCCTTTTAAAACGATTCCGTTTGGGTCTCACAAAGTGTTGATGAACATGTGACATGGTATTTGACAACGCCCCTCACACTTGCCCCACTGGAACCAAAACCTTTATGACAACTGCTCAGATCACATTTTTTTAAACTCGCAGGTGGAATTTCTCCTGGTAAAAGGAGGTTTAATTACTTACCCTTTAACATAATTGACTATTATAACTGGTATTTGGTATTATGTTTCTATTTATTGGGCGGCACTAGCTCAGGAGGTAGAGACGGTTGTCTGACAACCAGAAGGTTGCTGGTTCAATCCCTGGCTCAGCCTAGCTAATTGTCAAGGTGTCCCTGAGCAAGACACCTAACCCCAACAGCTCCCAATGAGCTGGTTGTTGCCTTGCATGGTTGACACTGCTGTCGGTGTATGAATGGGTGAATGTGAGGCAATGTAAAGCTTTGGATAAAAGCGCTATATAAATAAGCCATTTTATTTTACCATTTACATAAAATGTGATTTATATTTGTGATTAATAAAATATGAATCACAAAAACAATAGCTGTACAATATCTGTAGTGAAATGTGAAATTAAATGATGGAAAAGAATAATTGAAGAAATACTACCTGTGCAGGGCTGACACTGATTGGCTCTTTCAGAACAATCCAAGTGACACTCTCTAGCAGAGGGGGCGTTGTCAGGGAGCCATCATAAGTCCAGTAATCCAGAGATACAGGAAGAAGGGTTTTTGGATCAAAGTTTGCGAAGTTGTTCTGCATGCCCTGCATAGAATAAATTATTACATTTACATTACATTTACGGTATTTGGAAGACACTTTTGTCCAAAGGGACTTACATTTGGGACGTACATTTGTCGAAAGAGTGAAACAACACTATATCACTGATGGTACAGATAGATAAGGATTGATCATTTGTTAGCATTGTGCATTGTGCCATTATGCCTAGTCAAGTGTCCATGTCTTTGAGGGGAGGATGGTAAATTACCTTGGATTTGATTGCATTTAGGGCATCCAGAACCTTCTGTAGTCTGGGATTTGCTGCACCAATCTGTAGTATAAAGAAATAAAGAAACACACACACACATTGATTGACTGGACTGTTGGCAGAATATTCTTGATATCCATCTAGGTAATGTCCTGTGCCAAAAATAGATGGATTTCTGCTTTTAATGCATTTTTTTACTAACTTAGCCTAACAAACATCTACAATGAGGACATGTTCCAAGAGAGAGACAGACACGCCTGGTAGCACACACAGCACGGGTCCTGGTTTGTCTAAGCTCAAATGAAGCACCTCTAACCTAATACCTAAACTTGCCTACCCAGCACAAGCTGCCCTTTTTACCGCTGGATCCTAAGGAGCTGAATACACGTGCGCTGCCAGCTCTTCAAAAGCCAAAGTGTGGCAACATGGTCAGATTACAATGTCAATGCTGACATCACGCCACAATATCCAATAAAGTCACCCAAAAGAAGCCTGTGTTTAATATAGCAGATCAGCACAAACTATTACAAAAACAGATCTAAACAAAACACCTTGAAACCTTTTTTTCTTAAATCATTTGAAGTATCCCTATTGCATTATTGAAGTGAGATGCCAAAGTGCATGTCTGAATAATAGGCCTAATTGCCTGAAACATAAAGGCTATGTGTGTGTAGCTATTTTTACACCATGGCATACGTATTTATTCAATATTGGCAAATAGAATTCCATAGAAACTGAGGCTACCCTTCACGCTGCATGAAGGGTCTTGTGTGGTGCCAATGCAATTGGATATAAAATGGCCCTACATAGTTTAGTAATGATTAGTTTGTTTACTCTAAACAAACTAGTTAAACTAAACAAACAACTTGATATTGCAAATATTAATTTGGCAAAAACACATTCAGAACCTTGTGGACAGATGATGTTCAAAAAAATGATATGATATGCAATAGTCACGACAGTCACACTGGGCCATGTGTTTACGTGGGTCATTGACTACCATACGGATACCGCCCATGCAGAACCTTGATTTAATTGGAAGCAGTGAAAATTGGCAGTGTGTCGGCAATTGGAATAATGTGATCCTCTCTGAGGTTGCTAAGCTCCAGAAATGTTTTTGCCATTTCCCACTGGGCTTCAAGCAAGGTGATGTCAATTTGTTTTTCACACACAATTCTCTGTGAAAAGCTGGTTAAAAAAAAATCAAGCAGTCAACTATTTCAAAATACAGCCTATGGTGGCCTTCTACGTATATGTCTCTGGCCACTTGTTGATCCATTTATGAAACCTATGTTTGCCTGCATCCAAAATTTGTGTTTACCTTATTAAAAGTCATAATGTCATCACACATTCAATTTGGATATTTATAATATAAAAGCAGTTTCCAAAGGACACCAAATTCACATCTTATGTAGCATATGTAGTAACTAGCTGCAGCATGGGCATTTTTTCCTATATAATGTCATGTAGTTTGGAACAATGAGAGAGAACATACACTTTGGTCATTAAAAAATGTGTCGTTTAGGGAAGTTGATTAACAAAATAAAATAAAAACACACAGTAGAAACTAAAAGTTAAAATGTAAACTAACATGCAATATTTTAGTACTGAGAGTCAGAGTTGCATGTAAACAAATAAAAAATACTGAGTCACCTTGAGAAAGACCCCCACAACGGCTAGGCCATCAGGTTGGCTGGCAGCCTCACTGAAGCTGGGATACTTGGTGTTCCAATGCACCAGATGGAGCTGTTACAGAAAGTAGAAAGAAAAACATTATCAAGTCCATTCAGCCCACTTGTCATTGTCAGGGCACTTTGCTGGGGAGACGCTTATCACATGTCTAACCAGACAAGTGACATGTGTAACTTCCTGATAAGACTCACAGAGGAAGACCATGCAAACTTAATATAGATTCGAATTTGGGAATAAAACTTGGGTCTATGTGGCATCAGTGTTCACCATTGTGGTGCTTACTGCTCAGGTTCAAATCTAGGTTAAGTTAGTTAATGAGTATTAGTTTTAGTTAATCAGTATCAGATTTTATTTCAAATGTTAGATAGTGTGTTTGACTGTGTGGGTGTTACTCTCAGATTTTGGTATTTCCCTCAGAACCCCTTTACCTTCTATTATTAAAATAATGACAATTAATAACGATACTCACTTTACCCAAAACTCAAATGGTTATTCTAGTGCAGGTTCTTTAAATTAATTTCAACATAGTTCACTTATATACAGTATAAACGGCAGTACCTCACAGGGGAACATGACCCCATTGACTGTGTGCTCAGAGCCTCTGTCATCGCTGGCACCCCAGTGAAAATGAAACTGCCTTAAACGATAGATTCCAGAAATTGGACCTGCAGTCAAGACTTGGGAGTTGAGGAAGAAGGGCAGAAATCAGACTAAGAAAAACATTTAATCGAATAGAATAGAAAATAATTGAATATTATTGTATATAGTACCTGTGGGCATTTGTATACGGTGCCACTTTTAGTTGGCTTTCTTTTGACCTTTTAAGATTATTGCACTGGATTGTTTTTTATTTTGCAATAACACACCAACAAAAAGCATGCTCAGTATTCAGGGAAAATATTGTATAAGCAGAAAATGCCATTAAGATATCCAGATAACCTCCAGATAAAGAATGCTTATTCCCTATGAAGTTGTTGTGTATATAGTGTTAGACTTTACCACCCCCATTTAATCTCTCTCTCACACACACACACACACTGTTGATCAAGCCATGTTTTCCAAGTACAACAGCAGCCAGAGTAGTTGTTGCACTTAAAAAAAATATTGTCAGATTAACTCAAAATGCTGAGCCTACAAGAGGTAGTACTCACTCGAAGTATTTCCATCATCTACATAGTCAACCTGGAAGGAGTGTCCGTTGTTGAGAATGCTGCTGGAGTTGGAAGGGTCATACTTTAGTTTAAGTGGCTTCAGAGAGGCATCATACTGTGCCTCGTTGGGAATAATGTTGATTGGAGACTGCCTGGGACCATTAGCAATAGAAAACTCTTCCGCCCAACTCTCAGGCCCTGCAAAACAGAAGTATACTAAATCCATAATGCCATAACCTTGAAATAAGCTCTAAAATAAGATTAAAACTATAAAATAATGATAATTTAATCTTCCAATTCTATTCAACTATATATAAAATCTATATAAAAATTTTAAGGTATAGAAATACTAATCATGCAAATGCCTCACCATTATTTGGTCCGTATCCCCATCCGTGAGACATGGCAAGTTGGTGGTCTCAAATACAACCACAGAAGGAAGGGTTACCCAAAAACTGCCCCAGTTAGAGCTGTTGTAGGGGTTTTTAAGTGTGCATTGTGGCTTATAGAGCTTATCAGACACTTAGTTATCCAATGCTTGTGGTAGCAGCTCACTGCATAAAGTAACCTGGTGCACCCTCTAGGGATCAAGTGTGGTATTCTTGATTAATGTTTTTGTGTTGTCCATGTTATAGTATATATCCATATAGTCTTTGCAATGTTATGCCATTAGAAGGCAACTCAGTATTTTGTATTCATTTCATTTGAAATCAGTCTAGAGCAGAGGAGACTAATGGTCATTGACATGTTCAAGAAACAAAAAGTAACTGGTTTAAATTAGTTTATTTCACAAAACAGGTGGTAAGCCAACAAAGAGTTAACAAATGGTAAATGGATTGTATTTATATGGCGCTTTCATCGAAAGTGCTTTACATTGCCTCACATTCATCCATTCATACACACATTCATACACCAATGGTGGTGTCAACCATGCAAGGCGACAACCAGCTCATCAGGAGCAGTTAGGGTTAAGTGTCTTGCTCTGGACACCTCGAGACTTGTCTGACAACCGCTACCTCCTGAGCTACTGCTGCCCAACAAAAAAAAAGTAAACCACAAAACATGGGCCCATCAAACTTAAAATTCAAGATTTAGAAGATGCTCTCCAGTCTCCACATGGCTTCATAAAGGAAAAAAATAGGCCATCCATAAAGGGGAGGCCTCCAAATTAGTGTAGCTACAAAGGCGACACAAATGTAAAACTTACGCTAATCATGGACTTAGCATTGCTGAAAAGTTTGATGAGTTAAAAAACACTAAACAGTGAATTAATGAATGAGCATGGTTACGAAACAAATGTGCGCTGAGCAAACCCCAATCTCCAGGGCTGAAAAATGAAGCCAACGCGGAAAGGTTTCTATAGCTCATTTCCCCGTTCATGACAACTGTACAGGGGGTAAATTTTTTTTTTTATAATGGCTTAAAATTATGCATAATTAGGGGCGTGGTCGTGTTGAGTGACAGGTGCCGCTAGCTGTAGCTGTCTGCTAGGTGACGTCACCTTGCGAGGCTAATCTTGACTCCTGGGCCTTTTTGGTATTTGGACAATTCTTCATGCAAATATCGGACAAATAATACGGCTTGCTGTGCGGTTAATTGGACTAACAGACCGTCCAAGATATCTGGCCTCCATTTTTCCATTTTTCCATTCCGATAGAGTATGCTAACCACAGTTATTAGACCGCACCGAAGTGTTAGCATTTAAGGTGATAATACTTTAACAAAATATGTCTGTGTGAGGTTGGAAAATAAAGGTCCATAACGTTAGTTAGCTAGCATTATGTCTTCAGTGTTTTCAGTGTTCCCCTGCCCCCTTGTGTTTTCAGTGCGTCTCAGTGACACCGAACGCTCAGTCCTGTCTGTGTTTGTCTATGGTGGGTGTGGCTTCTGTCTACACACCTGATCATCATCATTTTATCAATCCTCTGGTTTATCTTCCCTGGTTGTCCAGCACTCATCGCCAGATCTATGGAGCTAAATCAGGGCCAAAAGTTTTGTAATTGAAAAACAAACATTTGAAACAGAAATTTTGATGTTGAACTTTGAAAAAGAAACAAGTGTAGTAAAAGTTTTTTCAATTTAAATATAATTTTGATTCACTTCTGGAATTATTTTAAATAAATTATTTCATAAAATGTTTCACTTTTATGTTTTTATGTTTTTATGTTTTTATGTTTTTATGTTTTTATGTTTTCAGATTCAGATCTTATTTTTTGGGGTTGCAAGTCTCATTTTTTGGGTTTCAGGTTTTTTTTTTCACTTTCAGATCTTTTTTTCACGTTTCAGACTTTTGGCCTTGATCTGGCATGGGGGGCGTGGCATCAACTAAAAGGGGCGTGGAATCATGAGCGACAGCATAACAAAGAAGGCTGAGGACCTACGTAGATACTGCAAGTATCACTTAACACTTTCTATACACCATATTTGCGTGATTGGCAGTGAAACTGATGCCAGAGACAAAGTTCCGTTTAGCAAGCTGTTTTAGATCGCACTTGGCACCAATCGCAGTATAAGAGCAATAAACTATGCCAGATTTTGCAGTTAAACAGTGGTGAAGCGGACGGCGTCCCCAGCGGACACTATGCTTGGGTATCTGTATGTGGAAGTGGGAAATGTAATTTCTTTAAGTGTGGCTGTTTAACTGCACAATCTGGCATAATGTATTGCTCTTATACTGCGATTGGTGCCAAGTGCGATCTGAAACAGCTTGCTAAACGGAACTTTGTCTCTGGCATCAGTTTTTTTCACTGCCAATCATGCGAATATGGTGTATAGAAAGTGTTAGGTGATAGTTCTCGCAGTACCTACATTTCCTGAAGGCAACATGATTGAGGGAGAACAGTCTTCTTTGTTATGCTGTCACTCATGATTCCACGCCCCTTTTAGTTGATGCCACGCCCCCCACGCCAGATCAAGGCCAAAAGTCTGAAACGTGAAAAAAAGACCTGAAAGTGAAAAAAAACACTGAGACTTGAAACTAAAAAAAATAACATCTGAATCTGAAAACATAAAAGTGAAACAAGAAAACAAATAATGTCCATCCATCCATTAACTCCCGCTATTCCGAGGGGTCTGGTCGCGGGGGCAGCAGCTTGAGCAGGGCAGCCCAGACTTCCCTCTCCCCAGCTACTTCGTCCAGCTCCTCCGGGGGAATCCCGAGGCGTTCCCAGGCCAGCCGAGAGACATAGTCTCTCCAGCGTGTCCTGGGTCTTCCCCGGGGCCTCCTCCCGGTGGGACGTGCCCGGAACACCTCCCGAGGTAGGCGTCCAGGAGGCATCCTAACCAGATGCCCGAGCCACCTCATCTGGCCCCTCTCGACGCGGAGGAGCAGCGGCTCTACTCCGAGCCCCTCCC
>OMKP01000604.1:0-12453 GCA_900302375.1 Bathygadus melanobranchus
GGGAGGTGACGATGTGAGGGGTAGGAGGGAGGGAGGAGGAGGGCTTCAGGGGGAGGGAGAAGGTCACAAAGTGGTGATCAGACACAGGTAGAGGGGTAACAGAGAGAGCAGAGGTAGAGCAGGATCTTGTGAGGACCAGTTCAAGTTGGTTCCCGGCCCTGTGAGTAGGAGGGGAGTGGGTGAGTGTGAGATCCAACGTGGAGAAAAAGCTGATAAATTCGGATGAGTGTAACTTCTCTGGCTGGATGTTGAAATCACCCAGGACAACGAGGGGTGTGCCATCATCCGCAAAGCAGCTGAGGAGGGCATCCATTTCGTCGAAGACGAGTACTGGTTGTGTTTAAGTACAATACACTGGTTGTGTTTTAGTGCTACGCACTGGTTGTGTTTTAGTACTACGCACTGGTTGTGTTTTAGTGCTACATGTACACACTGCTGTATTTGTTCAGTCTTGTGTATTGCTGTGAAGGTCTTGGTGTTTTGCTTGGTGTGTCATAAACTTGCTCAACGTCCAATCAAATCAAGCAGGCCACAGTGGTGTGGATGCTAGTTCACTAGATGTTCACATACACCTTTTAAACCACCATGACCCAAATGTAAAACACATGATTACCAGAAAGCAGTGACCAAGGTTTATTTGTTTTAGTTCCTGTAAATACAATCAATACATTTACACTTAGGGCATTTGGCAGACGCTTTTGTCCAAAGCGACTTACAATAAGTACATTTGTTGAAAGAGTGAAATATATCGTACAGTAAGATTTGAATAGAACAAGTTTCAAGCAGTCATAGTTGCTAGGTTGACATCTTGCTGGCAAGATAGCCAGGATAAGATGCTACACAATGCTAAGTATTATTTCATGTGCCAGGACATAAGAACATACAAAATGGTACACAATGCTAGGTACTATTTTTAATTGCCAGGACGTAAGAACATACAAGTAAGTGCTAGGTATCTAAGAGGGCATGGGATTCAAAGCCTGGTTTGGTAAGTACAAGTGGGTTTGGGAGGAGAGGAGGTGGGGGTATGCAGTGTCCAGGTGAACTCTGAACAGGTGAGTCTTGTGTGCGAATCAGTACATGGAAAAACATTGTAATATTGTCTATTGTATAAAGCCAACTGGTAAAATAAATAAATGCCTGTAGGAATATGCGGAAGACAAATACAAGTACGTGTCAAATGTGATTGTATTCCAGGATTTAGTATGACTCAAGGAGACAAGTCTTATCATGGAGTCGCCCATAACTACCCAAACAAACAAACAGTCATAATGTGCTGCACTCTTTGCACATGTGAACCCTTTTCCAATGACTCCACCCTCTTCATCCAGAAGTCTAACATGTCTGCCTCAAGATATATAGTGGTCAGCTCCACCTCACAGGAAACCAGTCGCAGCGGGCCACCTTATCGCTGCCCTCGTAGAGTGCACACAGGAGTGTCCGAGGAGATGAGGTGGAGTAAGGAATGGATTTGGTGTGGTGCTGGTGGAGATACCACTGCATGTGTCGCATGCATGGCGTGCAGGGTATATGGGACGCTCTCCGTTTTGAATGCGTCTGACTTTGTCCTCGCTGTCCTTGTGTTCATCTCAATATCAAAAAAGTATCTAGCACACACTTTAGCCAAAGAGACTTACGGTGTAGCCAGATGCATGTCATGAAGGAGCAGTAGGGGTCAGGGGGCAACGCCTACAGGTAGACTGCGGACATTGGGGATCAAACCCAGAACCTTTGGCTGAGAGTTGGAACACCCCTCTGCTACACATCCTGCTCCTACATATGTCTCAGATGTTCCATGACTTAGGATCAATCTCATGATCAATTAACATGATCATGAGATCATTAGAACATTCGGAAGCATAACAGGACACTGTATGCACTGGAAGACTTTGTTTTATCTGAGATGTCATATTTTTATATATTGGTTTGTATTGAGTTGTAGTAATAGTTTTTACTGTGCATGTAAAGGCATGTTGTAAACATGTTTTTTAAAAGGTGCTATTTGTATTTTTTGTACTACTCTGGCACAATATAAAACAGCACAGACATAAAGTAAATTCTCATTTAGACAAAAACCAACATAATTGCCACTAGGAAGCTCTGTGTTATGTCTGTTTTGTACACTGTCACCATTTTACATTTACATTTACATTTAGGGCATTTAGCAGACGCTTTTATCCAAAGTAACGTACAATAAGTACATTTGTCGAAAGAGGGAAACAACAATGCAGTATATCACTGACAGTACAGTAAGATTAGAACAGAACAAGTTTCAAGCACTCATGATTGTTAGGTCAATAGAACAAGTGACAAGCTTATAATTGCTAGGTTGATTTTTTTTTGGTGGTGAAAGATACCATTTTGTGAAAGATAAGATATTTTATAGCGTCCAAGGTCCAGGTATGTACTGCAACATGTATTGGTGGAAACGTAGTGACTTATCCCTGTTTTTTCATTGATATGGATGAAGGCTTCATTGAGTTTAGTTTCTGTTCTGGAAGCAGTGAGGCCACATGTCCACATCTGTTAGTATGAGAGCTGTACCAGACTTTCTCAACAGTTTCTGAAGACACTGATGGGCAATTCACCCTGTCTCTGCTTCCTGTCCTAATGTTCCACCTTCCTCCTCCCTGGGAAATGAACTAATAAAAAGCTGTGTCATCAGCGAAAGTGGTGTATTGAGTTCCTCTGGGGGCGGGTGTTCCTGGAGGCTCAGGGGAGATAAGGCTGTTATCAGTGATTCACCTCCTGGAGGTGAGAAGGTGCTCATGGTCGTATTATTTCACTATTGAATAAAGTTCAAATGTATGATTAGATAACGGTGACCTTGGTGACGGTAGCTCAGGGGGTAGAGCGGTTGTCTGGCAACCGGAAGGTCGCTGGTTCGATCCCCGGCTTCGCTAAGCAAATTGTCGAGGTGTCCCTAAGCAAGACACCTAACCCTAACTGCTCCCGACGAGCTGGTTGTTGCCTTGCATGGTTGACACCGCGTCGGTGTATGAATGGGTGAATGTGAGGCAAATGTAAAGTGCTTTGGATAAAAGCGCTATATAAAATATTATCTTAGACACAGAATCATCATTTAAATCGTCTTTAACATTCCTCTGTTAAAGAGGCAGGTCACAGAAACTCCTAGTAGCACTTCCTGGAGCCAGTAGCACTTTCACTTCTATTTTATGACATCATAAATTGTGCCCATAGATCCGTATCACAAACGCCATATTTTAATAATGTGAAAAGTGTGCCCTGGTGACAGGTTTATTACGCTAAACTTTTTAATAAAACATGTTTTCAATGCAAGGGTCTTTCGCTTAACTTGTGTGTCTGCCATCTTGAATTCCTCACGGTGTCAGTAAACTGTAATATATATAATAAATTGTGTAATAAGGTGTAACTATTAGCGTGTAAGCAAACCTGCTCTGTACCTGTTAGCGAAGAGCTAAGCTGCTGTTAGCAAGTAAGCTAACCTGCTGTGTAGCTATTAGCATATAAGCTAACCTACGATCTAGCTGTTGGCAAATAAGCTAACCTTATCTTTTCCTGTGGCTCTTCCCCCACCAGGACGTCGTGGTGGGCTTCCTGTACAGTGTCCTCATCCTGCTGGTCTTCCTGCCGGTACTGGACGCAGTGGACGGCTTCAACCTGACGTACCGCTACGCCCCACTCATCATCATCTCACTCCACCTGGGCCTGGGTCTATTCTCCTTCACCCTGGACACCTGGAGCACCTCGCGGGGCGACACTGCCCAGATCCTGGGCACTGGCGCTGGGGTGGCCCTGGCCTCTCACGTCAACTACCATCTGGGGCTGCTCCCGGACCCCACCCCCGACCAGCTGCCCTTCACCATGAGCCCGCTCAGCGCCGGCCTGCTGGGCCTGGTCCTGGTCAGGCTGGTGCTGGGGGTGGTGGTGCTGGTGGCCACGCGGGCCCTGATGAAGGCGCTCACCATCCCAGTGGTATGTCGTGTGCTCGGTGTCCCGTCCGAGGATGTGAGGGAGGCCCGACAACACATGGGGGTGGAGCTGCCCTACCGCTACATCGTGTACGTGACAGTGGGCTTCAACGTGCTCTTCCTGGTCCCTCTGCTCTTCAGCCACACGCAGCTCTCCTGATTGGTTTGGCCGGCCTGGTGTCATTTCCTGGTTGGCCACTGGGAGAGGCTAGCCGTGTCACGCTTCCACTGATTTCAGATCACATTGTGGCTGTTCCTTCCCTCTTGGGCTTAGTGGCTGTCCTGAACAGACCAGGAGCTGGGAGACTCAGGGGCTGTCCTGGACAGACCAGGAGCTGAGAGACTCAGGGGCTGTTCTGGACAGACCAGGAGCTGAGAGACTCAGGGGCTGTTCTGGACAGACCAGGAGCTGGGAGACTCAGGGGCTGTTCTGGACAGACCAGGAGCTGGGAGACCAGTACCTGCACATATAATTGTTGGTGTTAAAGAAGAGTAAAAAACAATCCACTAAACTAGACAGTAGTCTTCACTAGATTCTGGGCTCCAGTTAGTTAGACTCTTCCCTTCTCCTTGAGTAAACAAATGCCTGTAAAAGACCTACATCCACAGTTAAAGATTGGACAGCGTCAGTCATAGCTGTCTGGTCTAGCATCATAAATATTTGAATAAATATATTTAAATACATAAATATATTTTCTCAAGACATCAGTACATTTCAGTGTGCACACATGAAAACATGTTTAGCTTTTATCCAGTCAAGATCTTTGCAAGCGTCCCTGATGGCTTCAAGATGGAGCTGAGGAGTAGAACAACGGACCAGCAGTGATTGGCCAATGGTGTCTTTTAAACCCCATAGAAGTGGAGGATGATGGGAGATGTTGATTGGAAACCATGATTTGAACTTTGACCCGGTGTGACCCCTGTGTAAATACTGCACTGAACATTGGATCTGTGTTCAGGACGCACCAAGAGAGAGCCTGGTTTCCCCCTGAGGTTCGCAGTCTTCAAAGGATTTGACTACAGAAGGGCTCTGTCTCCGTCTTCCCTGCATCTGCTCTGTTGGACAGTTTGTGTTATTTTCAGACTGTCTTCGTGGTCTACTGTGATTGGTTCTCCCTGTGGTGTGGTGGGAGAATTGGAAGGCGTCATGATGAAGCACATATGATCCGGAACAGAGGAATCCATCTTGTTCCAGGAGAGTTTGTTTCTTATTTTGAAGGGTGGTGGTGGTGGTGAGCTCGACTGTTACCACGGTAGCACTGACTTCCTGTTTGCTAAGGAGGAGACGACCCTGACCCCCCCCTCCTCACCCCACATGCATCCACTTCCTGTTGGACGGAGAAGCGACAAGGCCGGGAACATGAATAAAATAGATACTAGTGAATGGACTTAATTAAAACTGTAATCCCAGCATCTTACTACCCTCCACCGACTGTCGCACTTGTGATGTCACTGTCGGACCTGTGATGTCACCGTCGGACCTGTGATGTCACCGTCGGACCTGTGATGTCACCGTCGGACCTGTGATGTCCCTGTCGGAGCTGTGATGTCCCTGTCGGACCTGTGATGTCCCTGTCGGTCCTGTGATGTCACGGTCGGACCTGTGATGTCACGGTCGGACCTGTGACGTCACAGAACGCTCATGTTAGGACCATGTTGTTCTCACTGAATTCTGCATTCCTGTTTGTTTTCTAGTCAAATGTAACTAACATAGTTAGAGTTGTCGTGTCTGGGGACTGAAATACAGCCATGCATAGCTACTAGTTGAGTTGACCTGAATACCACTCGTTCATATTTGAGTGTCAGGAATAACGCTTGTCTGAAAGTCAAACTTGTACTCTGAGCGCCTCCTCTCTTCTCCGTCTCTCTCTGCTCCTCTCTATGTAAAACAACCATTTTTTTGTACTACTCTGGCACAATATAAAACAGCACAGACATCAACTCATTCAGAAATATGCAACTGACATATTCAACTTACTTCTAAATAACTTTCCACAGGAGATAGTGCCTTATTGTTAGCTAACATAGCTAACTGTAGCTGTTGGCGGAAAGCTAACTAAGCACAGGGATTTAAACTTGGCAACTGTTGCCATTGACATGACCCAACTCTCTTTCATTTAATCGTAACATAATCACATGTGTTCCTGTCTGGTGTATTGTAATGTTATTGTGTAAGGTACTGTCCGAATGCTAATGCACTGTTCCCATGATGCACTGCTTTCCTCTGAGCTTGCTAGAAGAGGCTCTGTAAATGCAGAACTGAGAGTCTGCTTCCACACGGTTTAAGGACTGGACTTCCAAAGGAAGTTTAGCGCTTGTTGCTAGGACTAGGAGACGGTAACCACTAGTGGAACGATAAAACGCTTGACTTCTCTTTTTTCCCCAGTCAGTCACTTCATGAGAAGTCGTCGTGGAAACACTTTAGTCGTTTATGGCACATGATTTTCTTCCTGTTTGTTGAAACGGTGAACGAAACTTGAATGAACTTGTTCGCCGCTGGTGGAGTCGTGCTCTTTCCTGCTAACGTGATAATGCAGAATAGCGTTATTATTGTTTAGAGTAATGGTTAACTGTTCCAGAGGATCCCTGGTCCTACCATGGTGTGTATGTGTGTGTGTGGCTCAGAATGCTGGGCCGTGATTGGTCTGTTCATAGGGGAAGCCTTGTCTCGTGTGTTTGTCTGCCAGTGTTTTTGGTGTGTTGGTGTGTGCAACATGAAGCTTAGCACAGCGCTAACATTGAAGATATAGACACAGGTGAGAGTTGTTGACTCGTCTCCAGCCGACATGTGAAAGGTTGTTTTGGTGGGGGGGGGAGGCAAGGTATTTATATCTCAGCGGAGGAACACAGCTGGCACACGGAGGAGGAGGAGGAAGTGAGATGAAGAGGTGGTTGAACCAAACTTCCTTGGGGAGATACTTTAGTGTTCTGTGCTCCGGATGTGTGAAGAAATGGTCCAACCCCCCCTGCTGCAAAATCAGACTGTACTAACACCTGTGTTGGATAACGTTATTGGATCTGTGGTTTTGCATCTGTGGTCAATTGTTTTAAACCCAGTGTTGGTATGACCTACATTTTCTTATTTCTTTTTAATAAGTTTTGTTTTTGGTATACCTGAAGACATTGTGACGTCATAGTTATAGTGATGTCATAGTTATAGTGATGTCATAGTTGTTGATTCCTCCTCCTATTCTGTGACCAAATCTCAAAACAGTAAAACATTTAAATATGAACATTAAAACAGTAAAACTTTAAAATATGAAAACATTAAAATATTAAGACATGAAAACATTCAAACATGTAAACTTGAAAATGGCTTCCCTGCATCCCATAGTGCCTTTTACGGTTGTTCAGGAAGTGTTGCTAGGTTACCGTACCAGTTAGATAACCAGGGTTCTATACCAGTCACTCGGATGGGCTCACCTGGTGAGTCCATCCGCCAGCTGGTCGGTTCTAAACACGTCTGTTTTCTAGTGACGTTGCACACGGCTTAGTGGTCTTCAGTGTTCTACAGGCCAGGTCGTCGTCATTTACCTTAGTAAATATGTTTGGTGTTTTTTGTGAAACATACCGGGGGTTTCAGGAACTAGAAGAGTCCTTGTCTTTCTGTCCACTCGTGTTCGTCCCTGATCAACATGATGCATGACCTGTTGTGTTTTAACCCCCTTCCAAAAACAAAATATATATAGAACATATATAATAAATAACAATGCCCCTGTTATTCATTGATACATTTGATTAGAAATGTGTTTATGTAGTTAAAAAGGGTTAGGGTTAGTCCCAAACATGCCTGATTTATTTGTGTTTTTCATGAAAAAGAAATTCTGTTTTTCATTCTGACTTGTTAGTCTTTTTTGGACAATGAGGTTTTGCTAACACTAACCCTGACTTTGTCAGGACATGAAAGTGACACACAAGTCAACCATCTTGTTTTTGCAATAAAGTCAGATGTTTTGAAGTATCCAGTTCCTAGATTTCATCGATCACCAAACCATTTCATGTGATTTCACTGTATTTTTATATCTTTATAGAGACACTATCTGATTAAATATGGATGTTTACTTCTGTGATTTAACTGAAAATAAATTGATGAAACAATGAATGGGCGACTACTATGTTTATCCTATTCTATAGTGAATGACATCACACTGAATGACACTATAGTGAGTGACATCACTGTGGATTATATAATGAAAATAGAAACGTACAAATTGAAAACTGATGTAAAAAGGGATGTCACATCACCACGCGTAACATCACCACCCATCACATCACCCGTCACATCATCACCACCCCTCAGCCCATCATCACCATCCCTCAGCCCATCACCACCTGTCACACCATCACCACCCCTTACCTCATCATCACCACCCCTCAGCCAATCATCACCACCCCCCATCCCTTCACCACCCCTAACACCATCACCACCAACCCTCACGCCATCACCACCCCTCACACCATCAGCACCACCCTACTAGACCTCTCGTTGATGGTGCCAGGCTGCTGCTGGTGTTTATGTTGGCCCAGACGCCAAAACTCTGGTGACACACGGCTGCTAGCGCGGCCGTGAGCCAAACTCCGGCCGGCAATGTTTTCAATGTTTTCCACCCTGGCTGTGCCTGCCAGGGAGTGACGTTCAGGGAGGGACCGTGTACTCCAGCCCCTGGCTCCAGGATGAAAGGCCTGTTTCCCGGTGCCCTTGAGTCACAGCCACAGACAGAAGACCACCTGCTTGCCAGGACACGGACAGACCACCGGGAACACAGGCATCTCCTCAAAACTTTATTTATACTACACACGTTGACGATGTTCTCTGGTATCTTAAAGCAGCTGCATGCAACTAGGTGTGGCAGCGTCCACACTCTCCTCTGAATCACAGCCAATCAAAAGCTAGGTATACTTCAAAATGAATGTACTGTCTAGCCGAAACTACACTAATGTTAATAATATACTGCTAATATTGTTTAACAGGTTAGGGTTCACCCTTTCCTTTTCACTCACCTCACTTATTAATTCATGAGGAATAAGCATCTTGTGCTTTGTGTCTAATAATGAATCATTTAATTTGGTTTGAAAACAAACTAAAGGTCAATCAAACACACCGTGTGGAGAAATGCATTGGGTTTTCGAAGATTTTATCCACTTTAGGTTTTAGATTTGGGTCAGCTGGAGGGCCACATTTAGGGTTCGCTACAGATGATTCTACTACCACCTGCTGGCCGAGTAATGTTATGGCTTCAATAAAAATGTTAATACCTTACAGACCTTACCTAAGATCACACAATGTATACATTTGACTATATATATGAATATGTGTGTGTCTTTTAGTTGTTCATGTATAATTATAGTGTTAATAGATCTGAGTCTCCTTTCCTTCCATTGCCAGTGGAACTATTGATTCTAAGAATGTTTCCGAGGGGACCACAAATACCCTAACACAAGCAGCTCAACGTGCATCTAGCACCAAGTTACACCTCGCGGGTTAGAGATTTAAGCGTACTTTATTTGCTTATTATTGTTATAAACGACTTGTACAACAGTGTTTATTACAGGTATATTTCCGTAATAGCATCCGCACGTTGTGGTTTGTATATAGCTGTATATATTTATTTTATATTAATCTAGCAAACAACTAAACATTATATTTCAAGTATTATTGTTAGAGGTAAATTACATTAACGTACTTGCCCTGTCCGAGTGTAGTAATAATCGTGTTTTGTTTCTGATGACATTTGATGTTGTGTTTTGCAGTTTAAATCCGTCACGGTGTTAAAGATAATTGTGTATTTTCTATTATTAACGCTAATATTTTCCTGTATAGTTTAGTGAAGTGTGTTGTGTCCAGCTGCTATGGAGGAGAAGCTGAAGTCTCTGTCCATCTCGCGGCGGGTTCATTCAGAAGACCCCGTCTACCTGCTGGACGTGAGCCTGCAGCCCAGCGCCGCTGGCTCCACGGGCAGCGTGCTGGCGGTCGCCTGCTCCAACCACAGGCTCCACCTCCACAACAAGGAGACGCTGCGCCTGCTGGGGGAGTACCGTGGCCACACCGCCCCCATCTGCGGAGTCACCTTTGCCCACGCCTCCCCTGACCTGCTGTACTCGGGCTCGGGCGACGGGACAGTGCGGGCATGGGACTCGAGGCGTCCTGGCTCCAAGGCGGTCCAGGAGTTCCGCAGTGACCCGGCCCATCACTTCTGCAGCATGGACGTCAACGTAGCGGACGTGGTTGTGTGCGCCGGCACAGAGCAGCTGGACGAGGACAGCTTCCTGGTGTTCTGGGACACCCGTGTCACCGGTAAGAGCCTGCTGGGCGTATACTCAGAGTCGCACAGCGATGACATCACGCAGGTGCACTTCCACCCACGGGACAAGGACCGTCTGGTGACGGGCGCAATGGACGGGCTGGTGAACGTGTTCGACCTGCGGCGGGGAGGTGAAGAGGACGCGCTGCTCACCACCTGTAACAGCGGGTCGTCGGCCGGGGAGGTCCGCTGGGCGGGACCCGGGCTGAACCGGCTGCTCTGTCTCACCCACGGAGAAGGGCTGCACCTCTGGGACCTGGGCCGGCTGGACACGGAGGAGCCCCTCACCCTCTACAGCACCCCCGATGCCCGCCAGCTCACCCCGCTGGAGGGAGGTGGATCCGTGGACTACCTAGTGGGGGGGCAGTGGCTGGAGGCGGCCCAGAGGCTGCTGGTGGTGGCGGGGATGAGTGAAGGGGACCTCCATCTTATGGAGTGTAGCGACAGCGGTCTGGAGCTGCTGAGCTCGCTGCGGGGGGCGGGGCACACGGCCATGGTGCGTAGCTTCCTGTGGGATGAGACGGGGGAGGGGGCACTCATCACCGCGGGGGAGGACGCACAGCTATTGCTATGGAAACCGGGAGGGGAGAAGCTTGCGTCCGGGATGCAGGCGACCATGAAGAGCTCCTCGGCGATGAAGCTGCAAGCACGACCGCATAAACGGCACGGGTACGGGTGGAGGCGCGGAGGAGGAGGAAGTGGAGCAGGAGGAAGTGCTTTGTAGAACCACTGACCGGTCTACTGGACTGACCGTTGTACTGGACTCTGGTCTATATGGACTGGACTGTGTTGTACGAGACTGTGGACTCCGAGGCTGTAGAAATATACATTTGTAATCAGAAATTGAATTCTGAGATTTTATGAACAGAACATATTTATGAATCATCAATGAGTAATCTTAAAACCCTACAATGAGTAGGTCTGGTTGAGAAGATATTTTTATTCAACAAAACATGCAGTTCATGGAGTTCAGAAAAGACATGATTTATATGAAATAATACATGAAAATAACAATAAAGATGAGGAAATGTCTTAATTTACTGAACTTGAATGTGTGCTGTGGTTTTGAGTTTAATGAGAACAGAGTGTGTGTGTATGTGTATTAGTGCTTATGATCAGACAATTTATCGATTAGTTGATTGCTGGAGAACCAATTATAATTTTTATCATAAATAATAGTTTTCGTCGATAATAAGTTAATCATGTAGGATATGTCTCAAGTATATGGGCAAATTGTTCTGTATATACATTTATAAATGCTCATAACCATATATATAATTCATCAGATCATTAAAGGAATACTTCAGTTTAGAGGAAGCCATACATTTAGGCCCTGGTAAAATGTGATTATTAGTTAATACACTAAATTATGCATTCAAAATATGAATTGATGTATCGATATAATGAAAAATGCTATTCCTTTACCACATGCTGAGACTAACATGTGCTTCATTAATCCATTTATTAAACGAATTAGACGGAAATGCATTCAATTGTAAATAGTTCAGATGATAAGTGTAAAAGGTCCCGTTGTTTCCTGCTCGTAATAATACGGTAGTTATGTAAGTCCTGCAGCCCGGGTCCGGCCGGCGGCCCGGTCGGCCACAGCGGGCTTTTGTTCACAACAGATCAGCGGTGAAAGCATAGAAACTCGCAGCTCGACTGCTAAGAGATGCCAAGGGTTGGGCCTCAGACAGCAGGTTTAGCCTCATTCCGCACGGGAAGAAGGAGGACTCCTCGCCGCTGGGTTCTCTACACCGTCTCGCTTTTCTCGTCCTTCCCCTGCAACCCAACCCGGGTATTTATCACCGGGGGACAGATCCGCTTCGCTCCGCGGTGACGGGCGGCACCCAGCGGCCAATCGCATGGCCGCCGTCGCCGTGAATCAGCCAATCCGCGTCGTGTGTCCGCAGCCCCGACGCCAGCAGCAGGCTAGGGTGCGGGTGTGTTATGTGTGCCGTGGTCTCAGCCCTGGAGGATTGACAATAGGGTGAAAAGATATTAAACCCTAAACTAAACACGGACTAAGGGGGGGAAATACGTGAAGCCAGAGCTGCGTGACGGAAGGAAGCCCGCACATCCACCAGAGGAATGTCCCTGCGTGTCCGTTAACCGCCTTATTGTCCACATTAATGGGAGTGTGAGGCGGATTATTACGGCAGGACACTCGTGGCTCGGCGGCTTTAAGGCCAACGTTT
>OMKP01000615.1:0-15820 GCA_900302375.1 Bathygadus melanobranchus
TCCCCCGTAGCATACATTTTTTTTCAGTTGAATTGATTTGGTTATTTCCTGCCTCTAAACCCATATACACCTTTTATAAGGTACAATATGTAACAGCCAGTATGTTCTCCTTTGAAAACATTCAATTTGATTCACTATTCTCCGAGTTGACTCCACCCATCCCGGGTTGCCAGATATAAAATGTTGCGCTCGGCTCGTCCTGAGCTTGTGTTCCTTTAGTGTCCTCAACCTGGCAACACGGGTGAGATTAGAGTCTGGGGAGGAAGGGGGTGGGCGGAGCCAACTCTCTGCAATGTTGTGAATTTGGACTCCAGTACCCATTTTACGTTTGGTGTCATTGTTACATATAGCACCTTTAAGTGATACTGCTTTTATTATTTTATTGTTATTACATTTTTGACTTTCATTGGAAATCTATTCCTCCCCAGCTATGGAAGAACAAGGATGTTAGTGAAGAGTTCATGAAGCAGACATGTATCAAAAGGTGAACTTGCAATGACATCATTTTCCCCATGTGCTTGAACAGATTGGCTTATTTTGTATTTAATTTTTTTTATACCATTATTGATGCAAGTTTTCCAGGTTCTCATGAATTATCTGTACGTATTTTCTTCAGTGTTCATAAGTGATCTGTATGAGGTAGGTTTATAATAAGTGTTCTAGGTTTTTAAGTGTTTAACGAGTCATTTTTCAGGTAATATAAATGCATTTTTCAGCAGTTTCATGAAAGTTGATTCGATTTATTTTCCAGTTTCATGACTGATGTGCACTTTATCTTTCACTCTGTTCTTTCCCTATTTTTTTCCTCCAGAATTGGGGAGCCCGAGGAAATCGGCAGCGTGATCGCGTTTCTATGCTCTAAAGACGCCTCGTACATCACCGGCGAGACCATCACCGTGACCGGAGGGATGAACTGTCGACTGTGAACCACCAGACGTGACCAGATCATTCACTTTACCGAGTATGCATTCACAAATGCTGATTAATCATTCATTCGTTATATTAATTCATTTGTTTGATTATTTTTTTCACCTAAAATGTAAAAGAGCATAAATGTGTCCAGGATGGGGTTTCACGTAAACCCTTGGGTTAAAGTTCATGATCTTTAAAGAGATTTTATCCAGGATGATACAATGATCGTAGTGCCTTATTTACAAAGCATCAATCGTTTCCTCTGCCATTACATTGAATGGTACCATCTTCACCAGCCTATTTAATATTGAATTGTTTTAATATGAAAATGTTAAGACTAACAACAATGTAATGAAAAATAAAATCGCTGAAATCATATTTGGATGAATGCAAAATTGGTTAAATCATGGAAATTGACAAAGCAAAACACATTAGCCAAATCAAGGCAGTTTCTTACCAAGTCGTCAGCACAATGTCTGAGATTTGGCATTGTGGCATTAAAGCTTAAATGGCCAAATCCATCACATTACTGATATTGTTTGGACTGCACCCCGATTATTAAATTACATCTCAGACTTAAAAGTAAAACTAAAGAATGGATTTAAACTACTGAAAAAAATATGAATTGACCAAATAATAAGAAATATTTATTAAGCAAAATGATAGTTTGACAGTACCGTATTTCATATCTACATAATTACTACATAATTTTTTATTAAATCTGTTAGAGAGCTCTGGTTAAAATATTTTTTATGACAATGACACCATATTAGCACAAAGGTTTTGATACCCTATGCATAAATAATTTAGCAAAACTAAAAAAAAGTTTTAAAAAAGTGACATTACACATACAACAGTGAACATGTGTCTCCATATTTTCCATTACCAGGGGGAGAGCAAGTTTGGCCTGGCCATCCAAGGTTTCCAAAATTCACGCAGAGTGGGAACATAGGTGTCGTGTTTGGTCTTGTAGTAACGCTTTACAAACAGCTGGGGGAGAACACACACACACATTATCACATTATAGACTATGCCAAGCAGACAGCTAGATTTGTGATTCTCTCTGCATCAACCAAAAGGGCGCACAAATATACTGTTTTCTATCAATAAACACATGCATTTAAATACACAACGCGCGTCTATGGCGACACCTACTGGTCGGACCAGTGACATTCCGTTTGTCCCGACTGTTTTTTTTGTACGTACCCTTCTGTTAAAATTCTTCGTAGCCTCATCTTCCGAATCTCCTATGACGTCGTCGTTGTCTCCGAGTGTGGGATGGACCTCTATACATCAAAGTTGACACAATCAGCAGTTTAACTATATGTTATGAACTTTTGAACTCCTGTGCAACCATACCAAAACCCATACCAACTGATCAATAAAAAAATTGTGAATTTTTCTTTAATCACCTGTAATTGTTGGAGAACTGGTTATACCCGGTAATACATGATTATTCCTGAAAAAAATGGAAACAATACATAGAGTCAAAATAATTGTTCCCTAAAACAGTTCCATAAAAGCATATTTATTTCCTACCAAAAAAAAACTGCTTAATAGGCTATTACTAGAAAACTAGGCTGGAAAACTAGACTACTAGTTTTCCAAATACTGTAAAAAGGTGCCAATTTAATTTTTCGGTGTTTGGCTCTACCGTATGGAAATGTTCAAAAAGGTTAACTTTCAGGGAGAAGGAAACATTCTCAGATACAATTCTTCATTTATGAATAAAAAGCAGTTAAGGTTTCTGACAAAAACGGTTGGATTTCAAGGTTGTCTGTACTTCAAAATGGGCGGCAGTGGCCCAGGAGCTAGAGCGGTTGCTGGTTCGATCCCCGGCTCCGCCTAGCGTCGAGGTGTCCCTGAGCAAGACCCTAACTGCTTCCGACGAGCTGGCTGTTGCCTTGCATGGTCGACATCACCTTCGGTGTATGAATGGCTGAATGTGAGTCAATGTAAAGCGCTTTGGATAAAAGCGCTGTATAAATGCAATCCATTTACCAAAAAGATATGAAACTGCAACACGTTTTTTTCTTTCGTTTCTTTAGTTCAATAAAAAAACAGAGAGACAAGCAGCATTTGTCCCGAATTTGGTGTAATTGTAATTCAGTTAATTTCAAGGTTTTCCAAAACGTTCAAGGTACAGAAAGATCTATCCAGACAGCTTATTTTTGTCAAACAGGGCGGGGCCACTTCAGTTCGACCGCTAATTACAACGTTAATACTGTTCGCATTCACACGAACTATTTGGTCTTCGAATAATCAAATATAATCCCGCTGCACACAAGAGAGGAAGATACCCATTCATTTTCACAACTCAGCCCTGGTCTTGACCGTTTTTTTAGTTCGAGATATTGGATAGTCAACATATTTACGCTACGAATTACAGCGATCTGACGTGGGGAACTAAAGACGCGATCGCCGGTATGAGTCCAGTGTGTCTAGCAGCGTATACTTGCCTCGGCGTCAATATGCAGACACGATGCCCTGCCCTAAACTAGCCAAACTAAAACCCAATTAAACAAATACGTCTCACGTTTCTAAATGTCCCCAGTGGATATGACATTCAAATCGCTGTTTAGAAGTGTATCCTCCGAGCTCTGCAACAGTAAAGAACTGCGTGGCCAGTGTAGCTGCGGTGTGAATGTAACGCAACTAAAGTTTTTAGATTAAACTTTCTGCAGACTTTTTTGCGACACTACAAAATACGTCCACGAGTACTCGTTAAGATTTGGACCACGTATTTAACGTGCCGTGAAACATGCTATACTGCCCCCGTGCGGACCGGGGGCAGTATAGCATACTTTTTTAATAAGTAGTCGCATAAGCTATCTTATTTTTTGACACATCCCTAGTGCCAAACTTGACAACTTCCAGCTGTTCAGTGTTTTTTACCCCATTGACTTCCATTATGAAAAAATAGCTTGGGGAGTTTAAATTGTTTAAATTGACACTGTGGTGTGTCATTTTTTGAGCTATCAACACCAACGTGTAATTCATGGCACAATTCAAACGGGATTTAAAAAAAATCTATTTGTCTCTTGCCATTGACTACCAAACCTGAAATAAGGTCACATGGGGGACAGTGGAAGGAGCGTGACTTAGGGTCTATACTGAAATAAAGTTGCTCATATAGATGACAAATGATTTTGTGCCTCGTGGTCAAGCACATCCTACTGATTGGCTGACATCAGATCAAATTCTCTAGCCTTAAATGACAGCAGCCGACAGTAAGCACGACCCCAGATGGCAGAGAAATTCTAATAAGCGTGAAAAAAATGAACCAAGCGCTTATAACAAGACATATTTTGAGATGGTATCGATATGGACAGCATCATAACTTTATATAATCGTGATACACCGTTCTTTCAGAAAATCACCCAACCCTAATGTCTACATTGATTGGTCAGGTTTGACTCAAAACTTTAGAAAGCATTGAAAAAATGCAAAGCAAATAAACTACCAACTTCAAAGAGTTTACATTTTTAAAACACAGCAAGGCAGCTTTTTTTGAATAAAATGTTTTTGTCCACACCAGTTATTAATGTGACATTTTCTGCCAAAGAAACTCACTACACACCACTACACACCATATTATAGAGACAGACAAAAGAGGGTCGAGGAAGAGGACTAGCGTACGAGGCTAACAGCCGCTAGAGGCCGACTTCTGCAGAAACAAAAGCAGTATAGAAGTAGCTCACCACCTATTTGCCCAAACCATCTTAACATACACCTGCGGTGAGGAGCCAATCACCATCCATTATTAGAACCTCAGTGATTTTCCATCAGAAGATGTACTCCTGGCGGATTTGTTTGACTCAAATTGACTTAAACGTTTCAAATGAAATGTATGCTAGATATTAGTTTTGTGTTTTGACTTAGTTTCCGAGTATAACCTGGTAGTCGAGCCTGGAAGTAAAAAGAAGTAAAATAAGTATTCCATGTACGCTCTAGTCTCTTACTCTTTGTCATCCGAGCAGGACGACTCGGTCGCCCACTTCCTCTGGTTCGCCACAGAGTTCTTGTGCCCATTCTTCTTTGTGCACACGTCGGCGCTCCTTCCCTGCTCGCTGTTGCGGTCGCCATGGTGCTGGGACAACGCACCCTCCACGTTAGCATTAGCGGCACTAAGTGACGGCGTGTCCAGCCTGCGGAGGAGCACCATGGGCTGGTTGAGCAGACAGGAGGAGAAAGCAGCTTGTAGGGACGGGCCTACGGCCAACAAGGACCCACGGACTCTGCTCGGGGCCCCCCTGGGGTCCGGATCTCCGTTGCAGTCGGCTTCTTCCGAGAGACTCCGGCTTCCTTTGTCCCGTCTTCCATCCCTCCCCCACCGCTTCTTCAAACTCCTCCTCCCTCTTTTGGAGGCGCCGCGCCTCACCGGCACCTCGTCCACCTCCATATCTGCTCCTTCTTCTTCTTCTTCTTCTTCTTCTTCTTCTTCGGTGTCGTTGGGCTGTTTACGTTTCACGCTGTTGCTTCCCTCGCTCCCGTCCTCATCCACCCTTGCCTTTGCCTTCTTTTTCCCGGCGGAGATCATAGCCGGCACATCTTTGTTGGATATCAGCCCGATGACGGGCGCAACAAACGTCTTAGACTCCGTCGCTTGTCTCTGACGACTGGTGTTTGGCGCACTCCTCCGGGAGGAGCTCTGATTGGCCGGGGACGGCTGGTTTGAGGGCGGCTGGTTTGAGGGCTGCTTTCCAGAGGGCGGAAGAGACAGCGAGGTCAAGATGGCGTCGCCCATTTTTGGGGGCAGGGAGGCTGTGAAATGAAGGACACACTTTTGAAAAGAGAGCCTCTTGTCCAGTATCCTCTGTTCCACTATCCCCTCCTATAGACTGAAACATGATATCGGGCTCTATTGGGATTCACTGCTGCTATTTACCAATGATATTCCTTTTTTTTTATTAAAACAAAGATAACAGTAACCACAAATGGTCTGTTGTTCAACAACTACACTTACCACAAGAGTTTGCTTACAGGCCAGAAAGTTTGACATTGTCACTTGTCACTGTGGCACACTGGCAATAAAAAAAGAAAACACGGTAGCACATTGTCTTACCTGCCGAATCCAGATGGCCCAGACACGTCTGGTACTGAAGAATTGTTTTCAGCAGCTGAGGCTGGGTGGCCGCCCGCGCACACTCCTCCAGCACAGGGGGGGCATCGCTGAGCCACGACACCGTCTGGATTCACAGAGGCAGAATGAGAAGGATTTACATAGAAATAATCCCCAATCATTCCTATGGGTGTTTTTCCAGACAAGACACTGAGGAGATTGGATGAGCTGCATAGCAGTACTTTTTACGACTAAAAGAATAGTTAATATAATATGACACTAATACATGAAACATAAGCATTAAACTCTGGTTGTTGATATTATGGTACTAAATCATTTATGTATCACAACGTGACTAAATTAGTTTGCCAAATAAAAAAGTAATCATACTAATAGAAACCAAAGACACACAGGGAAGTGATAGCTGTACCTGAGCCAGGTTAGGAACGGGGAGCAGCTGGTCTAGGCGAACCAGGAACTCCCAAAGCAGCTTTTCGAGTTCCTGGTCAAACTTGGAACCATACTCCTCAGGAAACTCCTCCTATACACAACGAAAAGAGACATCATATTCAATAATGTGAAGATGAAAATGTCAAAGGTGCCTGCTAAATGTAAATGTAAGACACTTTGGATAAAATCATCCACTACTTTGACGACTGTGTGCATGCGTGCGCATGGAACCTTGAAGAACTGCAGTCGCTCTGCGGGGTCCCTTAACAGGGTCTCCACCAGCTCCTGGAAACAGCTCACAGTCCTCTCGATTTTAATGTCCTTTTTCTGAGACAAAAAAAAGATATAACAATAAAATGCCAAAAACAATATTCTATACCAGAGCATAGGTGACATCTAATGGAACACGGACATCACAGTAGCCACGCTCCATAGGAAAAGCGCTTTCCATAGAATATGTGTTGTCATTAGTCGTAAATGTTAATCTTCCTGCGGCATTTGTTAAAATGTTCTAGGGGTTGAACGCCGTTCTGACCTACCGCCGTATGAGGGGAGGAAGAGGGGGCAGGAGCACGGAACCGTTCCAAATGTCGGTTGATCGTCTCATGATCTGGTTGATCCTGACTGCGGAAGAGGAGCTCCAAAATCAACTGTAAAATAACGTGAGAAAACGGTTGAACTGGTACTGAACACACATTTCAATTCTGGTCTTCGCTGACTTTTCTCCTGAAAATTCGACATTATTTAGCTATTTTAATTATTTGTTACTGGCTGTTTAATGGTCTATGTTAGAGGCTCACGGTGCTTTATTTCCCCTTCAAATAATTAATATTCCTTGTTAAACAGAAAGTTTAACTGAAAAACTATGAGACGTTATTCTAGAGGTTTGTCTTGTGTAAATATACACAGACTCCATGTGTAAGAATAAAAGACGCTCACGTTTGTTACCATCAGATATGACAGATACCAATAAATACATAATTTCAACAACAACATGATGATGACGGTTTCTTCTGCAAAAATGGACCACTTACCCGTCCTCGCAGTCCCAGCGTCAGCTTACCCTGGTGTCTAAAGGTAAGCATCCCGGGGACACTCTCGCAGACTGACGTTATGAACTCCTCCACAGCCCCGTACTGTAGCACGTCCCTCTGCTTCACCATCTTCCACACGGCCGCCGACACCAACCGCACAGGCGGGGCCAAGAGCTGCAGCGCGGGGAAGGGAAGGCCGACATCTGTGGTGGTGGTTTGGAAAGAGGACAACCATTTACACAAAGAGAATTAATGCCAACGAAAGTCGCCGCATTTGTTGTGTATCGAAAGAAAACGGATCGCACGTATGCTCATGTCTGCTGTGCAAAAATAAACCCTAACTCAAATGAAAAATGGGAAGTGGCCGTCGTACGAATCAAGCCGATCTACAGATTCCCGTGTATTGATACGCTTCTTGCACACATCAGAATGTGGATCATCTACGAAAGTATACACAGTCTCATAGTTTATAAATATAAATATCCTCATTGTTGAAATTATTATTGGATACGTACCCTTTTCTGCAGCTTTCTTTGTAGCCATATTAACAGAATCGCTGTTGAGGGTTTGGTCGATAACTGAGTTATAGTAATTATAATCTCGCAGGCAGTTAGTAATGATACACCTAGAAAATAAACATTGCAATGCTCAGGCAAGAGCAAAGACAATTTCAAGTCGTTCTTCAGTCAAAGCCTCTCAGCTTCTCCCGCAGCTAAAGCTCCCGCTTTTACAAAAACTACATGAATTAAGTTAGGTTTCAGTTTTGCGTCGCATGCCGCGGGGTCGGGGTCTATATTACACATTGAAAAGAAGAAACTCCACCCTTGCATGCAGTCTTTTACAACAAAACAAGCACACCCGACCCTCGTCTTAGAGGATATGACGATTACAACAATTCCAACAATTTCCGGCATTGTTTTTTTTGCATCTTGTTGATTTATTATAGCATCAGGTAAATACTAATAGAACCCTTCAACAATATAAATAACTAAATGGATAAATGAATAACAATGGTAAGACATATCCCAAAACGCTGTTAAATCAACTATTATCATTCATAAGATACACGGAGAAAAAAGTTTTAAAAAATACCCAATTGAAAGTAAGCCTACAAAATATTCCAGCAAAACCGCCAATATTTATAAAACGTTCAGTAATAAGGAAGATGCTAAAGTTTATTCCAGTTAATTATTATAAATATGTCTGCATGGTTGAAGGCATAGTTTCATTTAAAAAATAATCACAAGGCATCAATCTAAAAACACCTGGAAATCCTTGATGCGAAGAGATGTAAAATGTGTGCTGGGTCAGGCTGAACATTGCTTAGGTTTATATGGTAATAGTCTATTAATAACAATCGTGATTGTTTTAATAATGATGCCATTTACAGTACAGAAAAGCCAATAACAGATGTTGATCTCACACAGATAAAACCTAAACCAAAAATCCTTTAACATGGTCCTATTAAAAAGAGACAGAAAAAGTGGATTTTCTTGGTTGATTAGGTTGCTCAATGCATGATTCAATTAACTCTCCAGCTGTGTGTATGTTGCTCCTTGGTTGTGGTCATCCACCCTCTATATACAATACATTCAAATGCCTTATAGATCCCTCACCACCAAGACCCTATTTATTATAAGTGAAGTAGTAACCAAGGCCATAGGGGACTTGAGCTCTTCCTTAATATCCATCTGTGGAGTGTGTGTGGTTGGTGGCTGGTTTAAGCCTCACCTGGCCCAAGTTAGAGTCTGGGGCTGGGTGGGGCATTGATTAGCCAATACACCACAAGTGTGCAACCTGTGGCCATAATGACATCATGGCGGCACTAGATCAGCTCCCGACAAGCTGATTGTTGCCTTGCATGGTTGACACGCCATGGGTGAATGTGAGGCAATGTAAAGCGTTTTGGATCAAATAAATAATCCATTTACCATTTACAAGAGGAGCTGTCAACAGCCAATAGGGAGGAATCACTGGCATCAGGGTTCAGACTTTAGAATTTGTTGTGAACTTTTCATTTGCCTTTTCATTTCCAGCATTTGGTTGTGTTTAACCAGTAGACAGTGGCACCCACTGGTTTAGATACTGTCTGTACTGTCTAGGTATAGATGTTAACAAAGCCTACTTGTTACAAAGGATTGATACTTTTTAAATTGCAAATTAATTTATAAAACTAGGAAACGTGTTTTGTATAAGAATTTACTGAAAATAAATGAGTGTACCACAGTTTATACCATGGATGTGACTTGTTATCATGGAACACATGTAACAAAGACAAAATATATCGCAGTAAACATAATGTATACCTGATTACACACAAATATCAATAAATGAAAAAGCTACAAAAAAGGACATTAAATACATAATTAATTAATATATTTTGCCAACAAATCTGTGTATTCCATTTTAGACTTTTTCTTATGTAAACATTAATTGAATTAATTAAACGAATTAATAAAACAAATCCACGTTTGAAGTAACATAATTCCTATATGTGATCCTAAATAATAAATAAATCTCTCTCTGATATTGTGAAATAGTCTAATGGAATCAGAATATCCATGTTTTTCTGATATGCAAGCCTACAAGAGGAATGTTTGACCTTTGTTCGATTATCGGTATCTTGTCACCTCGTCAGGGAACAAAGTCCAATAGAGTAGTATTATCAGATCACTCACAACAAGCCCAGACACAGGAAGCAGGACGTTAAACACAGAATCTACAATAAGACCAAAATAAAAGACAAGACACTCAGACAAGATGGACACGACATCTTCATTGTTGAAGTAAGGCAAAATATGTGTTTGAATTTCAGGCCTGGTGATAGAAAGCAACATTGTGTTTTGGTGTAAACACAGAAAGTTGGCGTAGAGACAAGTAGATACCAGAATTAAAGCAGACAGTTGGCTTAGAGATTACTACACACCAGAATTAAAGTCAGGTCCTTTAATTCGACAGCAGAACTGAACGTAAATACAAATATGCTGTATACCATTTTAGTATATATTTGAAATCTATGTAAATATAATTTGAAATGATATACTGTATCGAATATTAATATGTGCAGTCATATATTGTAGGCCAACATGTAAATATACATATATATATATATATACAAATATTGAAATTGATGATGACAGGGACCATTCAAGTTGAAGTGTGTTTTAGCTCTCCAGTATAGGGCCGCCATTTTGGGAGCATAGACCATTGGAATGTTAGTTATTATGTTGGTAGTAAATGTTTTTTTGGTCATTGTTTAGCAATTAATCGTGAAATGATTTGCTATTATGGAGACACATTGTTGTGTTTTAAACTGCCACAGCATTTCTCATGAGTGGCAAAAAATATTTAAGTTTATTTAGGATTTTACAACAATTCTCTTGAATCCTCTCAATATGGCGGCTTATCGTCAACAAAAAAATCCCATGATGCATTCTGATGTGCAAGCCCTATAGGTAACAAAGACACACGCATGCCTATCAAACATTAACTCCAACTGATTAAGCCAAAACGTTCCAACAACAACTATCACCCAGCACACCAACATCAACAAGGCTAGATATTCTATTAGTAGTTGGGGTTAGGTGTCTTGCTCGAACCAGCAACCTTCCGGTTGCCAGACAACCATCTCTGCCTCCTGAGCTAGTGCCTATTATTATTACAGCATCTTATATATTGTCACTACAAATTCCATTTAATGTATGCTATGTTTTTTTAAAGACATTTCCTAACACTCAAGCTGAGGCTTTAGCACTTCGTAGCGAATCACATATTTTAATCGTAGTCAGTCGCTAAAGCAGTTGCTAAAACGCTTCCTATTAGGATACACTCACATATCCTCGCTCCCTAAAGTCACTATCGACTGACTTTTGGAATCCAATTGTCTAAATGTTTAAGATGGTGTTGGGGACCAAGGATACATCGGTGTATCCTAACAGGAAGTGTTTTAGTGATTCTTCCACGACATCATCAGACATTTACATAGTATCACTCCACCGTATGGCTACAAATAACGAATGTGATTGGCAGTCTGAAAGTTGTGATTGGTTGGAAAACAGTCACCGTCGAATTTAATGGCGCTGTAGCAGCTCAGCGGTCCCAATCTGTGACCGATTCCCATGACCTGTATTGCGATACTGCTGGTGCCAAGCCTCAGTTGAAGCATTAAGAAAAAGTATTGGAACACAGCCACACACTCTCTCTCTGTCTCTGTCTGTCTGTCTCTGTCTCTGTCTCAGATCAGTGACAAGGCGAGTGTGGTCTCCACCACAGCGGCCCTTTCGCGTGTGCTCTCACACCAGGGAGACCAGGAAGGGTGTCACTGCAGGGACCCTGGAGGAGCTGCGAGAACGGGTGGGAATGACATACACACACATGCGCACAAAAAAAGCATTTCTTTGTTTTATATTTAATAATAGAACTATATTTAATCTATCTATATTTATAGAAATACATAAATAGAAGTATAGATCTCCTAGTATAGATGGGTGAGTGTACAGTCTACCTGTAGATCTCCTGGAGCTAAACACCTACCCCCTACTTGCTCTTTAAAGGCAGATTTTCAACCTTATCTCTATCTATCCGCATTAGGGATATAGTGTGAAAAACGGCTGCAGTTGTTGCCAATGCTGTCCACATTGAAATGATACAAAGTCAGTTGAAAATCGGCAAAGTTCAGCTTTAATGCAGCTTTCCATTTCATGATCTCTAATTCACTTCAGGATAAAAGCGTTAAATGAAAATGACAACACGCATCCGTCATGACTCCTTCAGAACTTTTACTTTGAAAATAGTGGATTCTCAAAAAGAAAAAGTGGGGACAAAATTGTCTCGTTTACATCACACACACACACACACACACACACACATTTTAGTCGATACAGTGCGAAGGAAGGTCCCACCGTCTCACATGGTTCTCCTCCTCCTCTCCACCGCACTGCAGGCGTGTCAGGCCCTGCTGCTGGCCCTGCCGGCCATGTCCATGGTGCTGGTGTGTGAGGACGACGGCACCGAGGTGGACTCGGAGGAGTTCTTCATGGTGCTGCAGGACAACACCGTGCTCATGGCCCTGGAGAGCGGACAAACATGGAAACCACAACCGGTATGTCACACCCAGGGCAGGGCTTCTCAGACCTTTTGGGCGGCACTAGCTCAGGAGTTAGAGACGGTTGTCTGGCAACTGGAAGGTTGCTGGTTCGATCCCGGGTTCTGCTTAGCTAAGTGTCGAGGTGTCCCTGAGCAAGACATCTAATCCTAACTGCTCCCGACGAGCTGGTTGTTGCCTTGCATGGTTGACACCGCTGTTGGTGTATGAATGGGTAGGTGAGGCAATGTAAAGCGCTTTGGATAAAAGCGCTATATAAATAATCCATTTAATCTTTCTTAAGGCTTCTTCCTTGATAATTAAAAGTGCTGTAGGTATTATTTAAGAGCTATTATTTGAGCTTAATTTAGAAATAGTATAGCCACCTGTCAGCTATTAGTGAGTGAACTGCACTGTGAGAATATCTTTTTAGATTTTACTGTGCCTGTCTCTGCATGAGACCATCTAGATTTTAGCCTTCTCCCAGCTCATTCCTGACCAATCAGGGCATCTCTTCCTTGATTGGTTAGGTGCATGAAAATGCAACACTTCCCAATGGAGTAGAAACGTAACTGGTTAAGGGCTATACAAATAAACGCGACTTGACTTGACTCTTCATGCCAGGAGGTAAAATGCCATGTCATCATTATGGTATTCCTCTATTCAGTATTCAAACATACCAATAATCAAACAACACAGACAGTTGTCCACCTTATGGCCTGGTGGACCACAAATGATGACCTTATACTACCTTGGTTTAGTGCGACAGGTGGACCTACATGAAATGACCCACTTCTTAAAAAATAACAGCAAAAGAAGGGGTTTGTGAACGAGGGGCTTACATTTGATTTGACTTGATATAAATGACATATGATGATATATGATGAACTAATCCTCCTCTCTGTGGACTCTGGACCCACAGGGTGCCGTTGTCAGTCAATCCAGAGGCAACAGCAAGCCACGCAACGGGAAAGATATAGCCCGCGTGACCTTTGACCTTTACAGGATGCACCCCAAGGACGTGTTCGGTTCTCTGAGTGTCAACGCTACCTACCGGGGCCTGTATTCTATCGGTGCTGACTTCCAATGCCTGGGGCCCAAGAAAATCCTCCGGTATAAGCATCAGAAAGGGAAATAAGTCGACAAATCAACTAGCAGAGGCTATAAGTACAAATACATACAGGCTAACGTAATATCCTGTACCGCAGGGAAGCTCTGAGGATCGTCTCCACCTTCATGCAGGCCGCGGGACACCTGCTCATCGCCTCCGCCTCCATGATACGCCGCATCATCGAAGGGGCGGAGCTCTGGCAGCCGCAGAGGGAGGGCGAATATACGGCCACCTGGAACTGAGCGCCACCGGGGGAGACGTTTAAAATGAAGCTTGAGCCTTAAATTGTATGAGATGATACCTTGGATGAACAGTGACCAATTCCTCACTCAGTGTAGGCTGTCTCGTCGTGACATCAATGATGGGCACTGGCATGCCTACACGTCCATAATTAACTTAATGAGCTACAGTTTTTCGTTGGCTAACCGTCTTGCTAGGAATTGGACTATACTCGATGGATTGCGTCATCAGTATAGCATTACAGTTATAGTAATGTGGTGTGCTCTTTGACACAAAGCACTTGGCAACTTGTTTTCATGACGACCCCCATTGACAACAATGGTACATGTATTTTCTTTATGTTTGGGAAAGTCCGTTTCGAACTAAAACACCTCCAGACGCAGTGGTACTCCCAATGAAAACCATGCCGAATTTCAGATATTCTGGAAATCATAAATTATGAGTGATGTTTTTGAAATCTGTGGTGTAAAATAAAAACAGCAAATGTTTGAACAACAAAAGAACTTTACTAATGTCTGAAAGGAAAACCCTGCTTCACACATAAGGGCAAACATAAAATGCACTCTTCTCACTCTAAGCATCGAGAGCAGAGGTTTCTCAGTGATAACTTCAGATCGACAACATTATTTCATAAATAAAAATCAGCCCACGAGGACAAACCCCAAATAAATAAATAAAACATGGCCAGCAGCCCAATCTCCTTGGGCGCCGGGTAGGGGAACACGCAGAAGGCCCCCGTACAGGATGTGGGCCAAGGGATAACTCTTGGGCAATGGAGCTTGAGCGGACCCACGCCAGCTTGTGGTCCACAGAAAGCACAGGAAGGCATAAGCTTGAAGGTTGTTGGTTGACGCTGAAGGCTTGGGCTTGGATGCGGCCGGGGGGTGACCCGGAGGAAGTGGCCACATTCATTTGCAATTGAAATCCCCTCATTAACAAATAGGCCTATTGGACATAAGAATTATATGTGAGGTTTCACGTGTGAAATCTGAGCATTAAACAACAAACAAAACTACACATGGCATCGTCAACAATCACTGGACATATTTTGAAGGAATCATTTATTAGGCTACCAAGATGGTGAATTTAAACAGCAAAATAATGATAATAATTATTTTTATTGATAAAACGCATTTCATATAGGAAAGTGCTATACAGGGCTAAAACAGCATATAAGCCTACAAGTAGATCTAAAACAATAAAACACTAACTACAAACTAACTGTAGAAGTTCCTCCTGCCACACACCACATTAAGTGGCTTCTCCAGGGCTCTCCATAATCAGGACACAGGAGGGAGTTGAATAATCCGGTTTATTGCAGCGTTTGTAATGTAATGTAAATGTAATGTAATGTAATGTAAATGTTAAATGAAGACAGAGCAGGTGGTACATGCTAGCATGCTAGCACTCTACCGGGTGTGTGTGGTGATGGATGGTTTAACCTCTGTGCACTGATTAGTCAATGCATCACATGTTTGCAGCCTCACCCAGCCCCAGACTCTAACGTGGGCCAAGTGAGGCTGCTTAAACCAGCCATCAACCACACACACTCCACACTGTCTAAAAAATGTTCTGCCGTTTCGGTCTTTAGTTTGAGACAGTAGCAGTCTTAGTAGGCCTACATTACGCACACACTGTATTGTGTGTTACTGGGTGCAAGCCGATATTGTCTGAAATGTAATCTCTAGCAGGAAGGCCTATGCCTACATTGGGTGAATTAAGGGTGATTGGGCCAGCACATTTGGTTGATTGAGGCAGCATATTTAATCATTGATGCAGCATTTTCAAACATAATAACACAATTCTAATGAATCCTTTGATTGCATGCATGCATCAAAGGTGCAATCACATGCATCTTTTCTCTTTCCTGTTGTTATGCATAATGAATAGACTCGTTGATGTACCTTTGTACTTTTATTAATTTAAGA
>OMKP01000632.1:3105-15533 GCA_900302375.1 Bathygadus melanobranchus
TTAGCCTGCATGGGGGAGGGGAGCCACAAACATCGCTAGCAGGAAAACAACTATGGTGTCATTCACGTTGAATACCCCCCTCAACCCACCCGACCTCTGCTGAGTAAGGCTGATGTTCAACCATAACCAGACGCATATGACATGGGCGTGGACGGGCTGGCTATTGTGAGCAGCTTATGTTGGGAAACAGCAAAGCAAGAGAATCCACCAGGCTCTTGTTTGGTTAGCATCTTCCTCCTCTGTGTGTGGGTTTACTGATAACCCATGTGTTACGGTTGGAATAACATGGGTTATTAAAAACTTCATGACTCAACAGTTCACGTAGACACACAAGCTTAGTCGGGATAAAATTACTGTGTGTGTGTGTGTGTGTGTGTGTGTGTGTGTGTGTGTGTAATGTGGTTTGTATGATGTTTGTTTTCAGGGTGTTTGTTTATGCTCATACCTCAACTTAAATAATAATAGGGGTAAAACTGAAAAAGCAACTACAGTACTACGGTGTTGCGTTTATGGTCTTTACTATTTTTTATTTAATTTGCGGTAGGCCTACGTTATTTAGATGTTACACTAGTACAGACTGGACTATAGGCTATAAGCTACTATACAGTATGATGCCTCAGGACCGACCTGGTGGGGTGGATTTCATTAAGGCTATGCGTACAAGGATTGTGACCGAATACAAATGGATAGATCATAGAGTATCAATCCATCAATCATTCACGGACTAGCATTCAACCTGGCCGTGTCCAATCATGTCTCAAATTAAACAAACATTTGGTTTTTCATTCGAAATAACAGCGGATACACCCAGGTTTGAGAAGGATGCAACAAGATTTGATGAACGCCCATGCGGTCCACACCCATCTATCCTTCGCAGTCATTGTTTCCATGTATTGCTTTCATTTGGAGAAATATAAATATTTATATAAAACCAAGAGGAAACTGTCAAACACCGAAGCGTTTCTTACCATATTTAGGGTCCGGTGTCTTTTCGTCGGAATCCATTCTCATCAAAACGTTACTTCCACACCGCTGATCGATTTTCCGTTACCATGGAAATTTCAGGGAGAAAGCATCGAAAACAGCAGCCGAGTCTCATTCGCCGACCCCAACAGCGTAGACCAGAGGCGTAAACGCCAAGCCAATGTGCATTCCAATCTATGACACAGTGGAGAGACAGCCAATCAGAAGGGGTTTTGGGTGATTGACAGATGTGTTGGCGAATTAAAACCGATTTTGGCTTTACTAATGTCTTGATAGTACATTAACAGAGTCAGTTGTTTTCGAGCGACCAAGCGCTTTCATTTTCACTTTTAATAGATAAAGTGATCGCCCAACGGAAAAAAGATATATATATATATAGGCAAACAATTGCGATTCATGATTTACAACAACACAACACAATAATCACAACAATACTAGTAGTAGTAGCCTAACAGTGGCAGTGTAACACCGGTATCTTGTATGTTAGTAAACAGTTGTGTAAGGGCCAGTCAATATATTATTTTACTTTGGTATGTGTTTGTGTCATTTCCAATGCAGGCCTTCAGTACCTATAAATAACCCAAGCAATATCAAGATGTTTCTTAAGTAGCTGTTTGCAGATAAATAGCTATAATTAATATACTAATGTAGGCTATACTGTTGGTACACATTATGAGCTTTAATGAATTGTATCCATGTGCTTCACATTTAAATAATGGTTCAATTGTGTTTTGTGTTTCACATTTTGATGCTGTCACCTGGTTTATCAACACCCAAGCGTCTGTTTTCACTGCTCTTCTCTCTCTACTGTTATCTGCCAGATGGTGCTATCAATACAATCAATCAAGTTCAGAATTTTACACAAGGCATTTATAGTATATAAATAGATTCAATAACATTTCAAGTAATGTCACTGGAGAAAATCCAGTGAAAATTGCATGTGGGCTGTGTGTGTGTGTGTGTATGCAGCATGGCTGTTTTGGCTGTGTCAGTTTGACAAAGCTAATGCCAAAGGCCAATGGTAACATCATTAGCAGGGCTAAATCCCAATAGGAAAACAGTCATATTAGTTAGCTTACTTTGGCAGACATTGCTGGGCTCTGGGCTAGGCCAGGACAAGGTATATATCTTATTCTAATTGTATTCTTGTGAGGTTTTTTTTGTTGACCTACCATCCTTTGGAAAATATTTTTTTAAAAGGAAGGAAACTAGCAATGAAATATAATGTGTTTACCAGTATATCAAAGCGCGCAAAATCATCTAACATGTAGTTTTACCTAATCAAGTACAAAAACTTTAGCTCAGCAATACACTCCAATAGGTACATTGTATTCTCTTATGCATGTGCACTTGGACCTTACTGTATATACCAATTCACTATCCTGTCTGCTTGAGTTGTAATTGCTGTTGTCCAATCAGAATCTATAGTTTATGGTGCAGCTTGCCAGAAACCAGCTCTTGCTGAAAAGGTTTGCCATTATGCTGATAGAGATAATTATGATGCCACAGGTCGGTTTATCTCCAGGAAGACTTAATGATTAGAGGGCGTGATTTTTTTATCCTCCCATTTTCACCCCGGAGATGATCCAATAATAGCAATTATGGGTAGTTTCGAATCCAATAATAATGATTGACCACCAGAGGGCACCAAAGAGGTGATTATGGTGTCACTGTCATTTCCACCCCTAGATGACTATTTTATAGGTCCAAATAATTGATTAATTTAACTTTGCATCCTGACAAAAATAATGTATTCACAATGAACATGTTTGTTTTGTAGGAACACGCTAATCTATGGGAAGAGCCAGGACTTCACTGTTGAAGGTTCTCAGCTTCCCCATGTGGACTGAAGGTGTATCAGGTCAAACTGTTTGCTACTCTACCAGTCTACTTGCTCACACAAGCATTCAGGAGACCCCAAGCACCACTGGAATTGATATTCACATCATCTTAAAGGACATCTATCCAAAAGCTTCTATGCATGCTATTTCACTTTATAAATGTATTTGACTGAAGTTGAAGTGTTTAAAACAATATCCCCAAAACACATCTCTCTATAAGATTAACCATTTAAAAAATAGTAAACTTTTTTTTTATTTACAGTTGAAAATGTATCACAATAAGCAGAATAACTCAACACAATTGGATTCATAGCAGTTCAACGAGCAAACGAGAGAATAATCCAGAAGATCAAACCATAAATCAGAACAGAGACAGTTCAGGTAACGGGGGTACATGTTGACACTGGCCCACAAACACAATAGTTATGTTTTAAGATATAATATATAATACATTAATACGTGTTATTGTTCTGGTGTGTGGCTCAGGGCTAGGCCCTGTCTGAGACTTGCCAGGGCCTGGCTGGCTCCCAGGAGATCATCATTGAGTTTACTGCAACTCTCCAGTATTTCTGATAACTCTTGCAGCTTGGCCTGCATGTCATGACTGTTGTCCTCATAGACTGCGTACATTTGTTCCTTCATCTGCTGACAAAACTCTGTCACCTGCGGGGAGACTGATACTGATTTATACATAGAATTTGATAAACATGTGATCTTGCCAATGCCACTGTTTAACGAGCTATGAATAATCTTTCAATTGATTAATCTAGGTGACATTTGTGCAAAATGTAAAGCCTGGGGATTTATGAAACACGCATGGGCAAGAGACAACAGCAGAACATTAAATTAGGTTTTAACAACAAAGAAGTTACCTTCTCCACTAGCGTTCCTTGAAAACTGTCCATCACCTTCTGATCACTGGCACGGCGGTCGTTGATCTTTGCCACCATATCCTGAACTCTCATGCTGATGTCATCTATCTTTGAACTATATATTCCAAACATGAAAGTACTGTAAATTATATTAAACGTATCTAGTTGGGGCAATACATTCAAGAAAATGTAAGGGTTACACTTTTGTCAAATTCATGAGTGAAACTCAATGTTTAATCCACCTAACTGTTTGGCACTGCTACATGAAGACTGCTCTAGTGATGAATCGTGGTCTGTACCTAAGCCTTCATTCTGACCAGCATACAACACAAAAGGAAAAAGACCACTCAGAATTAGGATGGGTAAATAAAGATGTAATTGAAAGCATATCAATGCCTCTCAAAGTCTTACTAGCCTACTACCTGCATATGGTCATGTCTAGGTTGAGGAGATGAGTCTGAGGGTGTCTCATCAAAGAAGTCCATTTGTTAAATCTAGAAAATCCTGGTCCTGCACAAATAAAACACGTATTACATATGACTGGAATAGTTTGTTGAAGGGATACATTTACAGCTGAAGCTATTATTATTGAAGTCATTAAAAAGGCCGACACAATTAACACATAGGCCTAGTATCTTTTTGTTACGTATGCTAGCTAAACATGGTGCAAGTCACTTCTGTAACTCGTAAACCAGCTATGCCTACTCATTCAATATCTCAAAATAATATCACCAGAAAGAAAATATGCTTCCGTTTAATCCGAGATTATTACTTTGGTTGATTTAATAAAATATTAATCATGCGTTAACATCAGCTAAATGGTAAATTAAGTAGGCTAACTGTGACTGCTGTTCCCGCGCTTATGTGTTCCACCTGTGGAGCGTGATTTTACTTTGATTTAAACTCCTCCCACCTCCCTCTTTCGTTTGGTTAAAACTCCTCCCACCTTCGGCTTCAGTGCACGCTGTCTACCGGTGACACTGTGGATGATGATGTGAATTATTTCAGCACCGCGGACAGCCACCACAGAGCCTTCCGCTCTGGATCCGAGGACGGCAGAGATTTGAAATACCACAGATCATGTTCTAGCAGTAGGCTAGTGTCTGATGCCCGGAAAATGTCTGGTAAGTAAATTGTTGCTGTGATCTTATTTAGTAACCGATTTATTGTTATGGTCTTAAATGTCTTCAACACGTGAATGTAATTAATTTTACTAAAAACGGAGGATATTAGCAAAGGGCCACCATATGTGATAGACCTATTCAACTGAAAGAGTGATTTTTCAATGCCCAAAATGATTAACTGTTTCTTTCTAAATTCGAGGTATGGTTCCCTCCCCCCGGCGACAAATCAAGTGGGAAGTAATGGATTAACAAAATTACAGTCTGAAGAGGATTGCAGTGGAGGATAGTCTGTTGGAATGATGGCCAGTTTTAACTACACAGTCAACCAAGGACTGTCATCGCATCCTTTGGTTCACAGCGTGGAGCCTCTGTACAAGCAATACAGGCCTCCACCGAGGGACATTATCCAGCTACCAAAATCAGTTGTCTACCTCTTTGTGGCCACTCTGGTTGTGGTCGCTGTGGCTTATGCTATAGTGGGTCATCTGATCAAGGACCTTATGCTCGATATTACAGGTAAAGTGACCTTTTTCCTGGAGGTAGTTGTGTTGGCATAGCAACATTCAGAGATGTAGTATCTGTTCTTGTCAGTTTAATGTCTGATACGTCCGCTATCCGAGGGCCGTATACTAAATAGATTTTTGTAACTGGGAACTGGGATAGGGGCTTTCTCCGTCCACTCCACGCATCGACCTGGTATTGCAGTACGTCCAGGAAAAAACGAAAAGAAAAGTCTATGAATGTGAAATAACTACATTGCCAGTTGGAATATACCATCATTACCCATGGCGATAGTGTCCCTCACAGCTGCTCCGTTCTCCACAGACTGCCTGCTGGGCCCCGCCGAAGACCAGCGCAAGAAAGATGCTGAAGTGGATGGAGTGGTCCCGCAGCACATACCCCCCGCCGTTGCCCACTCCCACTCAAATGCCTTCCATGTCTGGGACCAGGACGATGTCATCATCCCCATGATGTCACAGCCAGAAGAGAGCCCTCAAACCAGCCCCCTCTTGGCCGTCATACCATACATCCCATCGTTTTTCCCCTCCACCATTCACATCCCCAGTCCTCCCTATAACCAGCCCACCCTCAGGGAAAGTGAGGCGTGAGACTGAAAAGGTTTGACATTGGTTGGAGGGTAACCAGGTAAACCACTCTTCTAACCTTCTAACCCAGGACAGACACAACAGCTACTTGGCTCAAGATCTCTGCCTTACTATTTATTTTCCTTTTTTTGTTACTGAACGATGTGTGATGATGGAATTTTTTGCCAAGTTAGGTTCAACCATTCTCCCTATTGTGCTCAAATTAGCATGACATTACTATATTGTTTGGATATGGCCTATTGACAATCGAAGTGATTCCATCATAACCTGTGTAAACATGTGTTTATGAACACAAATCGGTGTGGTTTTATTCCCACATGGTTCAATTCAGACACATTACCAAGGTGCACAGAAACACATCAAAGGCACATTAAAAATGAACACAACCGCAAACATACAATCTTCCTTGATGTTTTTTGAAGAAACGTTTCTTTTGACACACTGAGGGGAAAATTCAGTTGCTGAGCCAGCTCATTCTATTCAGGGAGAGCGCATGTCAGGGTCAAGTGAGCGAGAGAGGGATTAGGGCGAGAAGATTAACCACGCTGCTTAGCTTTTAATACAGCGTCCTTTTATATTACTTTTGAGCTAGGGAATTAGATGATCGGACAGCAGTGGGTCAGTCTGCTCCGAGGAACCTCACTGAATGACCTAGGGCCAGAGATTAACTGACAGGAAATTGATTTCTGTACAGGAAATGTTTTTTCATCCAACAACGGGAAGGGAAGGATTCATAGGATTCAAGTTTATTTTGAAAAACAGGCAAAGACTAGATTTATAAAACAATCCCTAATAATAACTTCACACAAAAATGACAGATCAGTGGACAGGCCGAATGTTGCATCTGAGAAGTGGACATTTAACAGGAAGTACTTCCCAAGTCCTTCAAGGACAGAGTTTAATTGTATTTCCTCAACCACCCTAATGCCATCAGTGACACCCACATTCTTGGCAAGAGATTGTCCTAGCCAGTAAAGAAGGCTTAATGCTGGGCCTAGTAATTAAATTAGAATGACCGGGGAAGTAAAACAAGCTTCCAGAATGTTATGATTTTGATGTCATCCTTCTTTATAGCACACATGATCTATAGCAAATAATTTTGTCTGATTGCAATGTGGTCACATGACATAACTTTGTGCAAGTTAGAATTTCACTGATGTAAACTGACATTTCAAGGTCAGTATAATGGAATTGCATCTATTTTACTGGATAGGCCTGGATAATCAGGTGAGGCTACTTATACCAGCCAACCACACACACGTACTGTATTGCATTAACATTGTGCTCATCACTATCAGGTCAAGAGAAACTGACTGGAAGACATTTGAATAGGTCAGGATAGTAGTTAGCTTCAACTGCCAATGAAGCCTACAAGGACAGGACTGACCAAGAAAGCTTGTTAAGTATTCAGTGCATTATTCACATTTTAATTTGAGGATGTAGAACAGTCAGACAAGCAAAGTGTGGATTTCAAGAAACCTGGAATAAAGTAAAAATACTAACTGCTGCCAGCCACTTCATTAAAATAATGTACAAATGATTCATGCATGACAGAAGGCATTGTGAGTTATGCAAGGTTAACTTCCTGCACCAGAGTGAATCCTGCCAAGCGGCGCTTGTGCAGGCTTATCTCGTTGGCACCTGTCACCGGAGAAATCCAGTGTGGGCACAACACGTGCTCAATGTCATCAGCGCCTTTAGATTTGTCAAGTTATAATGGTTGCATTTAATAATGAAACATATGTACCACATGAACTGAAGACACAATGTACAGCACATCTTCCATATTTTATTATCCATACATTAAAACCAAACAATTCTGCATTAAAACTACATACACATTACTAGGATACATCAATAGCAGTTTAAAAGTGAACTTCAACGGTGTAGAGGCCCAGTCTTTTACCCTCATCACCATAAGACTACTCCAGTGACACCTTCCCATGACTGGCTAGTCTAAGTCCCGTCGAGGCAGGACCGTGCGGTAGAGGGAAGTACCCTTTGCCTGGAAGAACGTTATGATCATCTTGTCCTTTGTGACCTCTCCATGGACAAAGCCACCCAGTGTTGAGGCCTGACCAGTGAAGAACTTGATGGAGTCCTTGGGAACGTGGTGCCAGTGACGGATGTCAGGATCCAGGAAGTTCCCAGCGCCACTCACCACATAGCCAACATCACCTTCTTTAATGTACTGTGAGGTAATTGGTAGCCAAAATTAACCATGGGCATATTGGAACAAATAGCGATCAAATAAATCAGATTACATTCTAGACCACGGTTCCAACAGTCTCATCATATAACACCCCACAATTATTGTCTTCAAAAGAGACCCAATGCTTGTGTAACAGAAAAGGCTAGCCTGTACAGACATAAAATGTTACTTGTCATCACCCTGAAACCCAATGGTCCCCTGCTGCAACCCACTTCTGTCTCACAACCCAATTTAAAGATTACCAACCTGCAGATTGTGGTCGTGGCCACAAAAATAGGCTGTGGCATTGTGCTTCACCAGCAGCGGGTGGAGCCTCTGCAGCAGGCATTCAGTGGGGCCGTGCGCTGACACTGACCACACCGGGTAATGTCCTGCCACCAGGAGGAAGTCTGCCTTTGACTGCTTCATCCGCGACTGCAGCCAGGTCAACTGGCGGTTGGCGTTCCCAGCATGCACGGGTCCCCTGGGCTTCTCGTCCTCAAAGTCATCAGAGTTCCCACACAGCATCACTGTATCCAGCATGATGATGCTCAGTGTCTTGTCTGTGTTTGGGATGCGGAAGTTGAGCTCATAGTAGTAATAGGGGAAGCGCCTGAGAAGACAATGTGATCACAAAACAAGAACGGCAAAAGAAGAAATAAAAAAGCATCCAATGAGTACAAGAGTAAAGGAGACAGGCTGCCAGCTGTACGTGACCCCTCTTGCAGTCTTTGTTTACCAAAGTCTTAAAAAGCAACCATCTCACCATCTGCTGGACTTGCGGCTGTACTCAATCTGGGCTCCGACATCTCCAGCATGATCATGATTGCCAGCAAGCACATACCAGGGAATGTTGAGAGACTTTGCTGTGTACACAGACTCAAAGGTGTTCTAGGTAAAAGACAACACATTTTGTCATCACTATTGCATTTATTTAAAATTAGCCAAATTAAGTGGGGAGAAAAACAGGATGCATTGCTTGACCTTAAACCTAGGAGAATCCACACTTTCCACACCAGTGTAGTAAAAGTTGTCACCAAGGGCCAGAACAAAATCAGCTCCCATTTTGTCTGCTATCTGGCCCATCTCGTGGGCCGTAGCCTTCTCTACAGGGGTGATGTAAGGCGGATAGGGCACCCCTCCCCAGTCACCCACAGCCAAGAACTTGATAGAGGACCTATTTTCTGCGGTAAACGGTCACAGTTTAAAAGCCTGAATTTGCAAACAATTATGCAAACATTGCTGAAATACGTGATACTCACTGCTACCATGCACTAGGTCTTGAAAGAGATAGCAGTGGGCCATGGGGAAGACAGCAACCATGATGTTTAACAGTGCAAGTGCCATCTGAAAATGCAGAGAAGAAAACAATCCAGAATATAAATTATAAAACACCATCAATGACGTTAAACATGCATCTACAAAGAAAAGCATTTGCACCTTTAGCTCACCCTACACTCCTACCTCACCCCCTGTTAAATCACAACAACACTCGCTTTTATGAGCTAGAGTTGTCTTAAAGAGTGACTTGTGATTGGCTGCAGCCAAATCCGACTAGCCACAGCTGGGACTAATGGCACTAATCAAAGCGTCCACGGAGAGTGCGAGGCACACGACGTCAGCGCGAAAACAAAAGAAAGACGCTTAAGTTATGAAACCCTACGTAACCACCACGCCCACCAGTAACACATACACGGTGTTTGTATGTATGTATTAGGACTACACTCATGTATTATAGGAATGTATAATACATTCCTCATCGTTTGAAACACTAAGGAATGTATAATAATAATAATAATAATAATAACAATAATAATAATAACAATAATAATAATAATAATAATAATAATAACAAAACAACAATAACTGCTCTTATCAAAAGCAAAACAAAACTTGATAAAAGTGCATATCGCGGGAGATAGCGTCAATGCTAATGAAATAAAGTGTCCGTGGCAATAGCCAGTACACTCACAGTCACAGACGGCTGGACGGCGAGCCGTGATACGTCCCTAACCCTAACAGGTCAAGCGCCGTCTGCATGTCTGTCTTTTATCAGCTCTCCTAAAACACGGAGCAGACCAGACCAGACATGACCATTGCTCACACCCTGAGTCAGTGTGAACAATATAAGTTCACGTCATGTGATTCACAGGACAATACGTTTGTGTACTGAGTACTCCACCTCAATGCGAAGCGTCTGCAATGTAACCCTTTGGGGCAATTGCGCCCCGTCAATGTACGTCCTCTAAAAGTGTTTGTTTTTGTCACTGACAGGATCAGATTGTCATTGTAAGTGTCTGGCAACATTACGGAAAGGATCGCTACAGAGAAATCTTTATGTCTTTACCTTTCGCTTGATCCGGTCTGTTTGTTTTAGTCTAACCAAGAGACGTCTCTCTCTCTCTCTGAATCTGGCTCTGCGGGTCCAGGTTGAAAAAACCCTGAATATTTTGTACTTCCAATTGTTGTACTTAGATTGTATATTTGCTCTAATCTTCCAGCATATACAATAGCTAGAGATACAGAAGAATACTGTGGAAATTACTGTTTATGTGGGCGTTCACAACAATCCTGATTGGTAATGGTGGTGTCATATGATCTGGCCACACGCAGCCTGCGGTGAAGTTGTAAATCATTGTCGTTATGCTTTTAAGCTCTTAAAGGTTAGACATAAAGCATATCTGTAATTCAATCTTGAGATGCAATAATATATAGGCTAACAATTATTTAATTCACCTTTAGAAGATTTAAAGCCTATACCCACAGATCACTTTCTAAAATCAAGCCCATTTTATCAAAGGTTTAATGTGATACACGATGCAAGGTTTATATTTAAATAGCTCTTGTGAGTAGCTACATAAAACCCATTATAGCACTTCTAAATAGCAACTCGTGTTGGAACTCATGCAAGTTGCTACCAAAACATGAAGTTGGAGGCCCCTAAAAGGGACAATAATATTCAATTGTACAGCAGAAATAAAATACATGATGAATCCATACCATGTCATTTAACAACAAGCGCTGTTTCAACTCAAATAATCCCACGTTCCAAAATAAAATGTCTTAATATTTATTTTCAAAACAAAATACAGCACGTAACTGACAGAGATCAACACATTCTTAGTCAGAACTCAACTCTAGTCAGTCAATTATCCACTGTTAACACAGTACACAGCCCTGTAAAATAAACACTGCCCCGTTAAAAAACTAAAAACAAAAACATATATATATATATATAAAGAAAAAAAACGTAACATTCATGTCAACATACAGACGAAGAAGGGTCGGGAAATATAAAACAAAACACCTAATGTTTAGGATGACGCAGGATTCACATTGTTACATTTTCCATCTGACCTACATGTTAGGGGTAACAAGACGTACGGCCCACTGGAGCAATAATAGCAAAAACGACAGCACTATTTAAAAAAACAAACAAACAAAAAAGGAACTGAAGCTAACATTCTTTCCCAGGAAGTACTGATTGAATTGTCTGTGTTCGCTCCGGTGCAAGAGATGCCGCGTTTAGAGCATTCCCCGGTGAAGGGCAACAAGGCGCTGGCCGGACGTGAAGCGTGCAGCCCGTGCCAGCGTTCACTGATAGTTTACGTTTCCGTATCCGGGGTAGGATGCTGCGCTCTGCCCCGTTTGGTCCTGGTACACACCGTAGCCCTGCTGCGGTTGCCAGGAAGCCTGATTCGACCAGCCTGTGGAAGGCAAGGCAAGTGTCAACAGCCTGGAGCACTCAACATAGACGCACCTTATAATCATGGGCCAGGGTTCCCACACGCATCAAATTTCAATGGCTTCAATGCCCAAGGACTTTCCAGAACTTCAATTTCTATTCTTAAAATATAACATTCTAGCACTTTCAGTGACCCATGTCAATTCATGTCTATTTTCAAAAACATTGATTTCTTTTTCACAAATGAGATTTCAAGGACCCGTGGGAACCCCTGATATACATATACACCTCAAAAACAAGTGTGCCCCATGTTATGATCGGCGGTGAACAACACATCTGTTGAGTGAGGGCACGGTGGCTCAGTGCGTAGCACTGTTGCCTCACAGCAAGAAGGTTGTGGTGTCCGCATGGTGCAACATGTCGGGGCTGGTTCGCGGGCCTTTCTGTGTGGAGTTTGCATGTTCTCCCGTGTTCACTCGGGTTCCCCACAACAAAAACATGCAGAAGAACAGATTGCTCTTCGGTCCTGTCCCTGACAGAGCACTTGGACTTGGTCCCCGGGCGCCGTACTGATGGCTGCCCACTGCTCCTGGCTTTCCCTGGGGGAGGACGGCCGGGATGGGAA
>OMKP01000636.1:1103-20150 GCA_900302375.1 Bathygadus melanobranchus
GAGGACATTGGTCCTTTATTTGCCACACGGTCGACACTTCAACCACACAGTGAGCGGCCACACACACACAATTATTGGCGTCGCCGGTGGAATGCCTTCTCTGCGTTTATCCCATCCTGACCAACCTCCCCCAGGGAAAGGGGTTCTATGGGGGGAACCCGAGTGAACACGGGGAGAACATGCAAACTCCACACAGAAAGGCCCGGGAACCAGCCCCGACATGTTGCACCATGCGGGACTTGAACCCACAACCTTCTTGCTGTGAGGCAACAGTGCTACGCACTGAGCCACCGTGCCCCCCAGATAGATAGATACATCGATCTATCTAATAAAAATAAAAATCAAATAACTTAGATAAACAATAAACAATGTGTAGTTGATCAATAAAATGAAAAAAGAACGATGAGCCGTTCTTTTGAATGGCTCTCGGAAAGGAACGGAGCCATAAGATCTGGCTCCCTTCAAAGAGCCCTAATTCCCATCACTACAACTAATACAATTGATAATGGGTGTGTTAGATGTACAGAGGTGTGCGAATGATCAAGCATTGACGATAGTATTGGTGGCGCCGAGGCGGTGGGGGGGCCCCAAATCAAATTCTGCTTAGGGCCCCATAAAGGCTTGGGCCGGCACTGTAGGCTACAGTACTACAGTTTGGTAAATAGCATCAGTGTGGACAGTACACTATACTGTATATGGACTGTATACTACATAGAGCCATGCAAATGAAATAATTTGTCAGAAGAAATGTATATGAGCTGAGGTGTCATGATTTGACTCAATGTGGCTCTTACTCGCTACATCTCTCGCTGTCTCTATCAGAAACTGAGGCTCTTTGATGTGAAATCATTGGAAATTCTCCACATACACAAAAATGCTACATGATAGTAACCACATCGAGCTCTGCCACACATTAAGGATGTGTGTGTGTGTGTAGAATGCTCCTCCCACCACCACCCACCTCTTTTACTTCCTCAAATAGTCGAGAGTATTTTAGAGAGAGAGAAGAGAGGGGCGAGAGCAACCGGCTGTAAATGGAAACCCAGAGCAGCAGAGCCGCACCTGCCGCTGCACAGGTCAACCTATCAGTCTCCACGATCCCCTGCCTGCCACACAACTGCTGGCTCTGCTAGAAGAGGCTGCTAAGTTTGTTTACTACTTGTATAAGAAAGTAAAGGGAGGGGGAGAGAGGCATAGATCAACTGGGGAGTTCGCACCAGAGGTTCACACGCTTCCTTGTAGCTCTATAGAAATAGGCATTGTAATGTTTACTTGTAATGATACAATGATCCTTTACTTTGCATTTCAAATATCTTATTTTGAAATATGTATATAGGTTTATATGATTTACTGCAGAACTTCGCAATAGCAAACCTTCGCACCCTGTAACGGATTAACACGTTCTGCTGTCCAACTTGAATGTAGATTTGTATAAACAAACTGAATGGTCAGTTGCCTGAGGAAACAGCGCCCTCCACTGTCTGTCTGGTACATTGTCTCACATTGCATCACGTTTATTTATGTTTTTGTGATGACCATTTGCCATGTTTGACACCTATACTCAATAGGTAGACTGTAAGTTGTTGACTTGCTAAAAAGAGTCAGATCAACATTAAGGTGGTGTTCTGGGAAGACTTTTTGTGCAGGGCAATGTGAAGTTTTACGCTGCGTCACATATTGTCAAGATAATATGAATAGGCCTATTATTCGTTAGGATTTGTTTCCCTACCTAATAAATACATGAAATGAGAAAAGTTGATTTCAATATCTATTGCTAAAGTAGCAGTCAAGTTAAACGATACATTTTCACGTGCAACTTGAATGTACTATAGGCTACTGTTAATCATTACCACCATTATGATTATTTATGAAGGCCTAATGTTCATGTATCCTTGTCTTAAAATACTATGACAGTCTGTAACCAATGATTAACGTTTTGACCAATATATCCACATCTATAATTTTATACATTTATATATTAGAATTATTTCTTGATGACTTTCATTTAAAAAAGTACATGTAAATGTAAAAAATTAAGGCAAAACATTGTGTTACACATTACATTTCTTAAATAAAATGACCTTCACTGGAATATCAAATCAAACTATTAATCAAATAGCATACTATGTTCTGTTGGTGAAAACAGTGGTAAGAAAGGCGTATAAGTTTATATCCAAACTAGAAAAAAACATTAAAAACATTTTTTTGAGGTAAAGATGGTTAACTAAAGTAGATGTCGATGTTTGACTTAAAATAAAGAAAACACAGTGTGCTTTGCATAAAATACCAATCTCGATGAAAGCATTTACAAAGTACACATTATAACTGATGAGGAAGGGCCTGTTGTGAAACTAACAAAAATAAACCCTGATGTGTCCACAATAGAAAACAGTGCTTAGAAAGAGGAAGTTGTGATACACCAACAGAAAATGATGCAATTAGCTTGTAGTGATTGAGTACAGGCCTAGGACGTTTTCTTCTGGAAAGAGGACCTAAATACTCTTTGCCATCCCCTCACAGTTTGGTTGTGTAACTTTAATCAACGTTTTTATATGCGATTTTGGTTGCTTCTTCCGAGAAACAGCGAGCTCTTAATCTGCAAGAGGTTCTCCATTAGCCCTGTGTAGTGAAATACCAGTTTACCACAGCTTCTTCCCAACATCAGGTAGTTTCTTTGCTTTTAATTCAAACCTATCTCTTTTTTTTGTTTCACACACCTCACATCTTTTTAAAAACGTCCACCTTGACGCGACACAGCGTTGCCTACTTCTTAACAAAGCCAGCTCTACATACACAGTACTCTCCCTTGCTCACTTTAACGACTCTCTGTCTCTCTATCTCAGCGTAGTGCCTGCTTTTGCTCCTCTTGTAGAAAGGCCTGTTTCTCCACGAATTTCCGGAACAGTCCGTGTCTGTCGGCGAGCAGGTCTGCGTGTCGGCCGCACTCTGCCACACGCTGCGAGGCCAGCACGGCCACGGCGTCCGCGTTCTGGATGGTGGACAAACGGTGGGCGATGATCACTACTGTCCTGCCTTTTGAAGGGGAAGAGGGCAGACATCTCAAGTCATTATGAGTGGAGGGACACACTCCCTGTGTGTTTCTCTCTCTGAGAGAGGGAGACAGAGAAGGGAGGGGGGCAGACAGACAGAGACAGAGAGAGAGAGATAGACACCCACCTTCCATCAGACGCTCCAAGGCCTCCTGAACCAGGAGCTCATTCTCTGCATCCAACGCACTTAAAAGAGACAGTGGAGATGAACTATGGTTGGTTGGTTGTCCGCCAACGCATTAGTTAAATGAGCACTGCCTGGCAGCTTCACCTTCCTTTAAAGCAAGGACTAAAGTGCACAGATCCACATCATCATCATCAGACCAAACTAACTACTGCCGTTGCTGATGACCGACTTATCCTAGCAACCGATGACAGTTAATGGTGAGTTTTTGATGAATCTTGAGTCACTGATGGCTTTTACCACAGCACAGGATCTTCCTCAATCTCAGGCTTGAGAGACAGACTTATTAGTATTACTACTAGATATCTTATTCGAGTAGTCAATTCCTGTATGTGTCAGTCACACACTTACCTGGTTGCCTCATCCAAAAGCAGGATCTTTGGGTTCTGAGGAGAGAGTACACACTGGTGTTTAAGAGTGCCACTAAAATGTATGTTAAGAGGACTCATTGTTGTGGAGAGTGTAGCTTCATTTGAGGTATTATATTGATCTTATTAGCAGAAGACATGTGTGTTGTTTGCCCACGCTCGAGTAGTCTCGTTGTCCAGTGTTACCTTGAGCAGAGCTCGGGCGATAGCGATCCTCTGTTTCTGACCCCCTAGGCAGAGGTTTCAAAAGAGGCTTTAAAGCACACATTTCAAATCATAGAAATAAGTTGATCGCACCAATCAATGGGAACAGAAATCATCGCCACGTAATACCAGTGACGTAGATCATGTGAGGTCCCTCACCTGACAGCAGCACACCCTTCTCCCCCACCATAGTGTCGAAGCCCCGGGGGAAGTCCCGGATGAAGTCATAAGCGTTGGCCATTCTGGCCGCCCTGTACACCTCCTCCGTGGTCACGGAGTCTGGGTCCACTGCCCCGTATGCTATGTTGTCCCTGATGGAGCAAGAGAACAATACTGGCTCCTGGTAGAGACAGAGAGACCGACAGAGAGACACACACAGATAGAGATAAAGAATGAAAGAGGGTCTTGTAGTGTGAATTGAGTTTCCTTGTAATCATTCTAAATAAATCCAAGCAATGTAAACTTTTTTCTCAGCACACTGCATTTGAATATCAAAAGATCAGTCCTGGAAACGAGTTTTACCTGACTGACGGTTCCAATGTGACTCCTCAGCCAATAAGGATTCAGATCCCTGACATCCTGCCCGTCTATGGTGATGGTCCCTGAAAGAGGAGGTAGAGAGCAACTCACTCTCAGAGCTAAACCACTTCTGTGAAACTCTATTTGACTATTGTTGCTCTTGTGAGGGTGAACAACTATGCAATGCTTTCATCCAAATGTAATGAAAGAGATGTGTTTAGGACTCCTGCTCAGGGATGCCTACAGGTAGACACTGGCATCCAAACCCAGAAGCTTTCACCTGGGAATCAAACACGCTTACTACCAAACCTGCCCCAAATAAATACACAAATATACATCTTTAATGTATCTTTAATGTCCATCTGTAATGTAGTAAGGATGTCCAGTAACCCACTGGGCCTCCTCTCACCTCCATCGGGATCGTAGAACCGGAGCAACAGAGAGACAAGGGTAGACTTCCCGGAGCCGCTGGATCCCACAATTGCCATGACAGACCCGGCCGGTACCAGCAGGCTGAGGTTACTGAATATAAGAGCCTCCTTGCGGGTGGGGTAGGAAAAGGTGACATCACTGAACTCCAGACGGCCCCTGAGCTGGTCTGCTGGGATCACCGAGCCCTCTGTGACCAATGAGAGGCAGGGGATAGCGAGAAAGTCCATGTGGATACTATATGAAGCACTGGGATTTCTCTGTGTACTAATGTTGGAATATGCTAATAATGCATTTACAGTTACAAGATGTAGACAGCGCGTATGGCCTGGAGGGGATTGAGCAGCAAGATAAACAGTGCATCTTCTGCCTGTGTGTGTGTATGTGTGTGTATGTGTATATGTTGTCCATGTCATCCGCGTGTGCGTGTGTGTGCGTGCATGTGTGCATACTGACCATTTAAAGGGAACTCTGGTTTTCTGTCCAGCAGCTCCCAGAGCCGGGTGCCGGCTCCCAGACCCTTCATGAGCTCAGAGTAGAAGGAGCTCATACCTGGGCCACATGACACCGTGAAACAAACACAGAAGCCACGCTCGTCATAGAAACCAAACACAGAGACAGCTCGACCAAAGTAAGGGTTAATATTCCACAGTCTAATATGTGTGTGTGCGGTGTGTCATACCAGCGATGCTGATGCCGACCCAGAAGGCGTACATGAGGAAGGAGGAGAGCTCCCCCATGGTCATGTGCTGGTTGGCCATCAGCAGGCCTCCTTTGTAGAGCACAGCCAGAATCATCAGGTTCCCACTCAGACCCGTCTGCAAACAAACACACAGCCGTAAATAAAGAAATAAATAGAAAAAGAGAAGGTTGAGATGAGCCGCAGACGGACACACTGACCCTCGTAAACAATGGCAAGTTTCAAGGGTTCATGACCTAACAAATCAAAGGTTTGTGCAAAAAGACTGTGAGTTCATGGGCCTCTGTGGTATTGCATCATCGCCTTGCGCCATCAGTAGGCCACAGACACTGGTTTTTACCCTCATGTTGGGAATCAATTATGTAATAAACTGACAAGAACACCCACACCCACCCACACCCACACCCACCCACACCCACACACACACACACACACACACACACACAACACACACACAACACACACACACACTTACTGCTCCAAAGAAGCCAGCTTTCAGTACAGCCTCCTTCCTGGCCAGGCTGAGAACATGGTCGGTCTTCTCTGTGTAGCTACGGACTTCGGAGAGCTCTTTACCAAACGCCCTGACTGTACGCATGTTGCTGATACGCTCCTCTGCCAACTGGAAGACACCAGACAAACAAACACATGTTTGTACATATACAAATGCTTGTATGTACGCATGACTCTTGGAACAACGTGTTCATCTGCTGAGAAACAGATCTCAATAACTGCCGTTTGCTTAACAGGCAGAACAAATGTAAACAAACGTGGGGTTTTTGTTTCTCTGTTTGGTACCTTCCTCCGTCCACACCTAGGATAGATTCCCACCTAAAACGTAGCTCGTTGAAAGCGGTCTCCAAATCTCCAATAGCAGCTTTACGCTGCTGGTGACGTGATCCAGACATCGACAGCTAAATCGGTCTGGGCACGCCAATCAAAAAAGACTGAACGGAGCAAGAACCTCCGGACAGTGAGGTGTAAACTCTAGTGTAGATGGAATGGTTTTTTGGGTTTTTTTTTACATTTAGCCGGTGGGCTAAATGTAAAAGTGCGGACATGTGAGTCACCACAGCAGCACCACTTTCAGTTTTGATGTCATTGTTGTAAAACGTATCGAACGCGCAGGGAGCACCACCTACCTGGACAACCACTACATGTTTTTAGTGATAAATGGTTTCTATACAGCCTCAACGACCATGCATGACTGCGCAACGGCGAATAAATCAACATGTGGCAGTTAATGTAATGTGTCAATGTTGAATAAATCAATGTATGGGGAACACTGGTACCTGTGTGGCCTCTGCCAGGGAATCCTGGGTGCGCTTGGAGATGGAGCGCAGGTATCGGCCATAGACCACAGCAAGCAGAGCCATGGGAGGTACCACCATCAGAACAAAGCCTGCTAGACTGGGGGAGACGTAGAACTGCAAGAAGGGGGGAGAATAACGTACATTATTATATTGCGTACATCTTGATGCAGTGAAGCGACTTCATTTCCTTCTTCCTGTTCCAGTTCCAGTTCAATTATAATATTTATTTCTTATCTGCTTCCTGATGCAGTGACACACCTTTACTTGCTGCTTCCTGCTACCGTAGACTAACTTTAACTCCTGGATCCATCCCCTGTTAATTACCTCAAGGAAACTTGCCCTTCAACTCGGTCAACACTTCTGCAGCCTAGTAGCATTCCATTAATGCACAACAACAACAACAACAACAACAACTGTATCTGGATCCTGTATGCTGGTGTGTCCCGGCACTTGAAATAGTACTTAGTTTGCGTAGCATCTTATCCTGGCTACCTGCTGTTGTACAGTAAGGGGTCAACCTAGCAATTGTTAGCTTTTTCTATTGACCTGGTAATCAGGAATGCTTGTAACTTGTTCTATTATAATTGCACTGTACCATCAGCGATATATTGTTGTCTCCCTCTTTCGACAAATGTGTTACTTTTTGTAAGCCGCTTTGGATAAAAGCGTCTGCCAAATGCCCTAAATGTAAATGTAACAACAAGAACAAGAACAACAACGCCAACATAGACAATAACAACAGAGAACGACAATAGAAAAGCAGAGACAAGCTAAATGGAACCCGCTGAACAATTAGCTAAGCTAAGACTGAATCATGACTGCTCGGATAAAAGCATGTCATTACTGAGCATTCCTCAGCCACTTAACATGAGGAATGCTAGAAGACAATACAACAGCACGGGCTGCTTCTTCTATTCTTTAACTGGAAAAAGAGGTTTCACACACAATGACCTGCATTCAGTAGAATTTCGTGAATAACTCACACAGTAATCTCACACTGGGTGTTGCAAGTGTGTTGTATGTGTTGTGACATTGTCCCAACCCCATCTTGAACCATTACAGCTGAACATAATGGAGGTTATTATTCTGAATAAAAAGGAGAGTTTGTTTATAATATTACTATTCAATTAGCACTACTTCTCAGAGAACATGAAGGAGCATATCTTGTCCTGACCAATCAGAGCGGACCTTCCACTAGCAGGTTCTTACCATCATGCTGACCCCGGCCACTGCCTGGGCAACAGACCTCAGTCCATCCGATAGGTTGTCTGTGATCGAGTGGCCAACCATGGTGGTGTCGGACGAAAGGCGATTGATGAGCTCGCCGGTGCGAGAGTGGTCAAAGAACGCCACTTCCTGCCTCAGAATAGAGGAGAAGAGAGAAGCGCGGAGATCCCGGATGATCTGTTGGCCTGGGCGGGAAGAGGGAGCAATGAAGGGAAAGAAAACTTGTTTTGAGGAAAGAAAACTGTTGTAACCGATGGGGTGGGTTTCAAAGTCTGTTGGTTTGGTTTGATGGCTTCTATGCCTGATGAAAGGTTACAATTGTTTTACCCACCATCCGAGGAGATGGAAGTTATTTTGATTTCATCCAAAGCGACTTCAGACAGGGTTAAGCCTAACCCTAACCCTAACCCTAACCCTAACCCTTCAGACAACGAATTCAGACATGTCATTTAGGAGTTAGGCGGACCCTGGGGGATAGAGCCCAGAACCTTTCGGTTGGGAGTCGCACACCCTAATTTGAATACACTTCTATTACTTCCTGTTACTACCAACTGACCATATGTTTCTTATGCTCCTACTACACATCATCATACGAGTGCGTAGTTCAAGACACTCTTCATCATCGTTTTCACCTCACCTGAGGTCTGCATGAGGTAAACTCTGGCAGCATTGGCTGCTCCGCCACAGAGAAACACTCCGGTCAACACCATGCACAGCGACGTCAGGGACGCGGCCATGGTCTCCGTGTCGGCGCCAGTGGTGTAAATGGTGTCGATGACCTGGCCCAGGAAGAATGGGGCTGACATCGTCACTGCACTGGAGACGGCCAGGAAGCCGACAGCAGCTGGAGTGTCAGGATGAAGACATGCAAAAAGCTTAACAACGGAAACAGTTTTGTAGGAGAAAAGCTTCTGTTGTTAAAAACAATGAAAGATTAAAAACTAGGCAGGTCCTGACACTATATGTTCAAGTATGTGCCATTAATTTCCTGCTCAACATATTTCTCAGCATTCCTAGTCATCAAAATAGCTCTGAACATAGCTTGATGTTCAGTGAGGTAGGATTTAAAAGACAACCAGACAGATCCATTATTGGAGCATACATTGACGTATACAACACATACCCGACAATCTCAGTCTCTCTGGATGAGCGAGTTTCAGAATTCTTCTCACGTCATCCAAGGGAAGGTTTGTCGAAGGTCGGCTACTGCCACTCTCCACTGGTGTTTTTAATGTAGTTTCCTTTGTGGCGTCGGCCGAAGAGCTCTTGAAGGCAATTGATGTGTGCCCGACAGTCCATGGCTTCTCCAGCAACAGTTGCGATCGCTTGCAACCTCGAAAGAGAACTCCTAGTGAGCTATATGATGCAGTACTCCGGTGGTGACCCCGATGAGTCACATTGTCTGGTGATGGTTTCCCAGTCCCATTGCAGGAAACATGTAGTCCAGCACCATGACTCTTCCTGTAATCTAACAATAAAAATCTATGAACACTGGAGTGGTTGATTTTGCGTTTCAGTAAATGCATCCCACTAGCGCATCTCGATATATCAACTAAAAGTCGCATCGTCTGTTGCTGGCAAGCAATCCTGTAGTAGGCAAAAGAAAATCAACGTATAATGCAAACTGAAATAAGGTTAACTGATCATGTCATGGAAACATAGCTTCCTTTAAATGGCAATGCCCAATTGATGTCAACTTGAAGATTCCCTTTGGTGAGAAGCATTATTGAAAATGTCCTTGAAGAACACTTGAAATGATAACAAATGTCCTCGAAACAAGGCGGTTCCCGTGGTATTGTTGAGTTTCGACGGTTATGTCCATTTTATCTATGTTTCACAGCATACTACCATATCAACTGAGTTATCTCCGGTCGCCAGTCGTAAGTTAGCTACAACACCCTGCCTGTCACAAGCATCTGTCGCCGACTCGATAGGTAGTGGCATGGAAACTCACTCGCGATATACAATTATCTAGAAACCGATACAAACTAAAATTTGTATTATAAAATGTGCACATACAGACAATTATTTGTATGTAAGCAAAAGCGATGTCTGAATGAGACCAGAAAGGTGACCTAAGAATGAACGACTTGTCGGATGTAATCAAATCAATGGCTGTGACGTAATCGAAAACTTTTTGCAGACATAAGTAATTGAATACTGATAACTGGGGGTAAACGGGGTAAACTCGGTGGAAAACCACAGGGAAAACTGATATATTTTTCTTAACTGATTTTTCTTTCAGAAATTGGCCTCAATTAAAAGTACGCAACAATGATCAATGACATCTAAACACATTGTCTACCAATCATAATCAAGTGAATCTTGGGTGAATTCACTTATTTTAAGATTTCGGTAAATTATGGTTTATGTTATTCCCGAAACCATAATTTACTGATTAGTTTTCATCCAAAGCCACTAACGCGAAAGAGCAATGCTCGATTGCTTGCCCCTGGTCTTAAAGGGAAGAGGTGAAAGTTGAAAGGTAACGGACTCGTAGCCCACAGCCACACGTGCAGGTTCTACTACTTATTATTATTGTATCAAATGGCATTGTATTCATGTAATATTGTCAAAGGTTAATATGTTCATATTTTAGTTTCTATTGCCGTTATATAGGGGGTCATTTAATAGTGTGTTCTGTCTTTTTACAGTAAGAAAGCTCGGTGTTTGTTAGCATCATAGTTCTGTTGGAAGTTATGCAGCAATGTTCTGCAGCGATGAGCCACATTATGTATTTCATCTAAATTCCACATAAAGGTGGAAAGGTCCCTTGTGAACGTTTGTAATTAATTGGGTGTCAATTTACTAACAGTATGTATAATCTCGAAGATCCGTCAAGTACTTCCCTGTCAGTACTATAAATTAAATGTATCCCCCTATCTCTAATTCCTAACTATGTAGCAACCATTCTCACCTTTTAGTCGTCAGCAGAGATGGCTGCCGTTTACTCGGGGATCCACTTGAAGTTGAAGAGCCCTGGGACTCCGTGGGAGAACAAGCTGAAGCTGGCTCGTTTTGCCTTCATCTCGTCTCAGTGCCTGTTGCCGAACAAGGAACAGGTATCAATTATGTCATTGTTTTTCCCATGTCATTTTGCAATGTTGGGGTCTTCGAATCATATATGTTACGCCTTGGATGATGGTCTTGTTGTACTGAAGTCATACATGTTTGTATTATTCCTGTTGGTTCATTATTCTGATGTGTTATACATGTGTGTTGCCATATGAATTAATCCATTGATACATGGGTTTTAGACTGTTCAAACTTCTAACAGCTACACACATCTTATTGCGTACATCATTGTCTCCCACCATAGGTCTTACTGGATTGGACCACACATGCTTTGACAGGCTTCTACAGTAAGAAGGTGGAGTTCTCTCAGAGTGTTCTAAAGGGACTGTGGTGTTTCCTTGATGATTTGCTACACAGCAAGAAGCTTCATTCCCTGCTAAGCCAGGGTAAAAACATCACCCTCAAGCTTAATGTGAAACAGGTAAAATGAAGGCGTGCATGCGCTGAATACATACAAATAGTGAAATGATTGTAGAAAATGTGATCATGATGATGGCAATGCGTATTGCCATTTACACTTTTTTTTTTTTAACCGAATTGTTGAACTGATGTGAATTTCCACTCGAAGGATGAATACAGTACCTGTATTTCTATCTAGAATATGCATTTGGCATGTTTTTGTGCTTCTGCTACAACCTTTCTTTGTATCTTCTTCCCTAGGCACTGCTTGATCGTCTACAGGACTGTGTGTGTGATGGTCCTGAACCCTCGGTATCTCTATCGACTTTGCTGAGTGTGTGTAAAGGCATTCTCTCTTCTCCAACCCTCTCGTCCATCCTCACCACCAAATATGAACTCTTGGCAGAACTGGTTGCTAAGTTTTGCTTTTTAGCCTGTCATAAACTTCAACGCCGGACCTCTGCTCCTCCTGCACTGGCATCTAAACCCACCTCAGAATCTTCCCCGTCTCATGAAGAACCAGTGGTCACGTTTGAGGTTTTGCTGCAGGTGCTGTCATGTTATTTGTCAGTTCAACGGCAACAAGTGAATGTACATCGAGTTTTTACCGTTGTGACTAACCAGCTCTTACAGCCCATGGTACTCCTGAGACACCTGCTGACTTCTGCTGAGCCCACACCTTCACTCGCCTCTCCACGCGTCCGCCCCCAGCTGAGCAGAGACATCCGTGGTAAAATGGACTTAATTCTCCAGTTGGCACTCTTTCCTATGGAGCAGCTGAGCTCCTACAAGGAAGAGCTCGTCCCAGTAAAGGTGGATTCTGGGAAGAGCGGTCCTGGAGGGGCCAAGGGCCTACCAAAGCCACTGAAAATCATGCTGACCAAACTTCGGGCCGATGGATATTGTGAGCCCTCCCTGCACTACCCTGTAAAGACGAATGCCTTGCCTTTGCTGTTCAAGCTGTGTTTGGACAGTTATGGGAAAAGTGGCACAGGAGTCAATGAAGAACCCAGGATGCTCTGTTTCCATTTTCTCACCAAACTTGTTCCTGCCTTAGACTTGGACCTGGGCACCGTCTCCTCAACAGTGCCCAGACCAACTGACAAAACACCTCAACCGGAGAGCTGGAGCCAGGCCCTGCTGACTCTGGAGAACCTGCTCAATCAAGTGTTGTCTTCAGACATTTATAATGTAGCAGCAGACAGGATCAGACACGGAGAGGTCCAACTTCTGTTTTATAGAGTGCTGGTCCAAATACTCTTCAGCCACGCCCAGCCAAGGTAATTAATTAATTACATGAATATTTAATATATAATAATGTATCATTTTTACAGGAGGTACGGCGTCACGTACGGCCACCATGCAGGTGAAAACGCATAGTGTTTCCTCTGTTACAGTATCCCGGCATGGTACCGCTGTTTGAAGGTGCTGTTGGGACTGAACCATTTGATTCTAGAACCTGAACTGGACCAGCTCTTATCGGTGACCTGGGTCGATTCAGATTGTATGGATTCCAGGGTCCAACGGGCCAGACAGGTAGTTAGTCGAGAAATAGACCACAACATTCACTTGGTTTCTAGTGGTTCTAGCAATAATTTCAGCTGATGCTTTAGCATAACAGTAAATTATGTTGATACTTGATTTTATTTTTTATTTTTTATTCATATACTTGTATATGAACAAAATTGTAACATATTTGATCAATGGAAATGTGTGGACTGGATAAAAAAAAATGTTGATATAAAATGTTGATATATTTTTTCCTTCAACAGCTGCTGGTGTGTAACCTGCTGCAGACATACACCAAACTCCACCAGCTTCCCCGCCTCTTCACCGAGCTTGTGTCTGTCATCTGTTGGCCCGCGTCTGATCAACTCCGACCGACCCTGCTGACCAACGAGATCTGCGCCTCCATAAAGACCTGTGTTCTTGACACATCCCCTTCTCAGGCCTCGGAGATCTGCTGCCTGATGCTGGACAGCATCAATAGGTACATTCTACCTGACCTAGTGGACGACAACCCAGAGGAGAACAAGGAGTCGGAAATAAGTGGAGAGGATTCAGACATGGAGGTTGATCATGGAGCCTACAAAGGAAAGAACAAAGTTGTGAAGATGGATCAGGAGCATGGAATAATTTTGAAGGAAGTAGAGAGAAGAGATGCATCCCTGAAGCTCCTCTCCCACAGTCAGCTCCTACACGCTATCTTGTTCAGTCTGAAAACTCTGGACAATGCCTCTCCCGTCCCACTGGTGAGACAAACCACCAAACTGATGGGGAACATGGGACAACTTGTGAACACTCTGCTGCAACTGGTCACATCAGAGAATACTCAGATGGACACAGACCGTGGCGCTGATGACGATCAAAATACTTCCATGAAGAAGAATAGCAAAAATAAGTTGCACGAAGCCCCAGAGCCTTGTGCCCAGTGGAAGCAGAACACCATTGAAGCTGCTCTCCTTCTCCGCTACACCTGGGTGGAGGTGGACACTCTCTTCCATATACATTGCAACAAATACACATCTCTAGAGTCGCCACAAAGCCCAGCTCTAAGCAAGACCGATGACCAAGAACAACCCAGTACTTTAGTCCTAAGTCGCTTTAAAGAGTTTCTCTCGGGTGAGGTTTTGCCTGGTAGGGTCCTGCCTTTCTCCTCAAAGTCCTCTGATAGCAAGATGAGCGGTTGGTTGCTCAAACTGCTCGCCATGCAACAATTTAAGAAAGTGCTGTTGGACTCTCATCTACTGGCCAATCCTGAAACTGCAGCAATACTGAATAGTGCAGCACAGTTTATTTTGGCTAAAGAAGAGCTCATGGCCAATTTGGAGAAGGAGCAGGAAGCAGACGGGCAGACAGAGAAAAGCATCAGTCCCGACTCCTATCCTGTTGCACACTGGTATCTGGTCACATCCAGTTTACCTTTGATTGCTCCCTATCTATCAGTGGAAGATGAAGGCGGTGTGGCAGATGTGGTTCTCGGCTCACTGCTAAGCAGAATGACCAAGGAAAACACAGGCTGGCTGCCGGTGTTGTGTGGCAGTCAGTCCATCTCAGCCATATCATCCCAGCTCCTCCAAAGCCACTTCTACGTTGAGCTGCCTTCCCTGTACTCTGCCACAGTGAAGTCTCTCACTCAGAGAATCATTGGAGTACTTCAGATGTTTCCGGAACCAAGTAGTCCGTCGAGCCAATTTGACAAAGCAAGCCAAGCCCTTCTCAACGTGGAGACTTTAGTTGAGATGATAATGAGATCTACTCAGAACGGCGAGGCTTCTATTGTATTGTCTCACGCACAGACACAGGAACTGTTCAGCCTAATGAACCTCACTGCAAACCTGAACCCAGATGGGATCAACGCCGAGGATCTCACCCACCTCTTCCTCATTCTTTTGTTTGTTCTTACTTCTACCTCCAGTCCACCAGAGGGCACACTGGGGGAACCTGATAACCAGGGGAATGTCACGCTTTTTCTGGGGAAGCTGCTCAGTCTTCTGACCGATCTACTGGAAGGTAGCAACTTTCAAAACGTACTGAAGCTGATCCACGGCAGTCGTCTTCTGCAGGCAGTTGTGTCTTCCGTCTTCACAAGAAGCGGCAAAGGAGGACTCTCTACGGCAGACCATGGTTGGATTGATCTGGTCAAAGCCATTCAGGGCTTCATCAAGTCCTTAGTCCACTTCATCATAATCCGAAACAGCAGTGTTCGCCTGAACCTGGAGCAATTTACATCCTATCTCACCAGTAACGAAATTGCAGGTAGGCAACTGGTAGCCATTTCGGGTCAGACGGACACAAATAAAGCCAAAGTGTCTGTGTTGGAAACACCAGAGCCTGGAACAGACATTTTCTCTCTTCAACTGCTGCTGGCGTCACTGACTTCTTTCTCAAAGATGATGGCACGTTGCCTTGGAAGAAGTAAACCTCTGGACCAAACTTTGTCTGAAATGATAAGGAAAACCTCAGCAGCATTGGGACCCATCATTGAAACCATTCTCAAATCCCAGGCTGTGAGCCAGCCAGCCAGCGTACTTGGCCAAGCGTTTTTGGTAGAAGTCGTAACGGTCATGCTACAGTGTGACTTGTCCGCTCTACCAGTGCAGTCGACTGAGGAACCGGGCAGCCTTAGCCTTGGCCTCGGCCACATGCCCCTGTATCACAGCTTCTGCCAGCAGATCCTCAAGGAGATCCACTCTGCCCCAAGGCCCAAAGACTTCCTGATCTCCTCCCTCCGTTTTTTGGCGGCCTTCTACTGCATGGCCAAGAGGAACGCAGGAGAGAAAGATGGAGGAGAAGAGGTGAACGAGTTGTACACGCGGCTGCTGCAGACAGTGTTCACCCTGCTGGCAGGTATGGAACATTTAGTAGCCAACATGTTACTCATGTTGACTCGTGTCACTTTTAACTGACATCTGTGGCCTCTGAATACCCCCGGTTTGTATGCATCTTGACAGTATTTCTTTGTCATTGTCTTGCTCTGTGGAATGCAGCTGACTGGCTGTCGCTGAGTGATCTGTGTGGTTTGGAGCCGGCGGTCGAGGAACTCTTAGGCCACCTGCTGGAGGGGAGTACCACAGGACAGTTCAACCTGCTGCTACTGCTAATCAGAGAGGGACTGGACAGCAGCAAGCTGAGGGCTGGGAGCTACAAGGTGAGACCCAGATCTAGCTTGAAACATCATTCTGTATCACTGTTTGTTTTTGAGTGGCATTGAGTGTCAAATGGACTCATGATAAGACAGGAATACTCTACACAGTTGGACGGTTTAATGTAGGATTCATTCCCAATCGTTATCATAACACTTTGGCCAAACTTCTATCCCAATTCCATAAATACATAGTCTCTTTGAAATAACCACATGTTAAAGCCTATTTTTGTATACTCCTGTGTGAATTAAATACTTACTACTAAATACTACTCTTAAAATACTCAGGACTTTTCATATATCAAGAACTTTAGTGCAAAATTAACATACTAATTCCAAGTGAAACTAAAAAGAAAAAATATGCAATATGAAAATGTAAAATATCAAAGGTAAACATAAAGAATTTAAGTATAGTACCAATTAGGGCTGGGTGATATGGACAAAATCAAATATCAATATTTTTGACCAAATACCTTGATATTGCGACAATATTGTCAGGATGACTATTGGTGCTTTCACAAAATATTTAAATATTTTACACAATGAGTCATGTGGCTATAATGACTAAGTGCAAAAGACAGCACTAGCATGGCACAATATTGTGCCATGTCACAATATTACAATATCCAACTTCTATGGCGATATCTAGTCTCATATCACGATATCGATATAATATCGATATATTACCCAGCCCTTTTCCCCAGCACGAATTATAAGTATTATAAGTCGTACAGAGAAACTGATAAGAACTTAGGAGAAACTAGTATGTGTGTGTGTGCGTGTGCGCACGCACGTGTACCGAGAAGTACTATGTAATTTAGAAAGTACAGCTTAAGCAACACAAGGCTACTTCGACTCACTCTTTCGTCTGGAACATGTCTGGCCCTATCAAGCCACTGACCTACCCTCCCTCACCACCCCCCCCACTGCTTCCCTCACGCGGTCAACAAAGCATTCTTCAGCATCATGTAGTGCGAGGAGGAGGCGGGGACATCCTGTGTAATTACTTGTTAAGTACGAACACAATAGGTTTATGTCACATCCTCATTTATTTTTATGGTGCAACTTTGATATTGCGTCTGATATATATATATATAGGGTTTTCAAAAATAAAACCTAATTGAGTGTTATAAATTACATAAAGCTATACTAGGGAATTTGAAGTTGTAACTATGCTGCCCTGCTTTGTATCTGCATCGAAGCACAACATTTAGCACTAGTATAATGCCCCTCATTTGCGTCAATCAACAGAACGTCAATTGCAATCCTAGCCCACAGTTAATGTCTCACACTATTCATTTTCGGTTCCCGTAAAAGACAAGTTGAATATGTGATTCAACTATAGAAGGCGGTCTTATATTTTTCCAGGCTTGCCTGGAATTACTCACCATGCTCCGTGTACCATGTATGTGGTCATCTGTTTTGAGAAGGATATAAAGTCTTGATGACTAAGTCTATGAACTGAACTATGTACATGTTCTGTGTGAGTTGCGTCACGTTACCACTGAATGACTCCTGATTGTGTGGCCGTCTGTGGTCTGCTAGGAGGTTCTGTCTGCCGTTACGACCACAAAGCTCCTGTCCTGCTGCCCTCTGCCCGAGGCGTGCTCCAGAGCGCTGTGGCTCATCGTTCCGCAGATCATGTCTACACTGGTGGTGAGAAGAATCCACATCCACCCATGTCACATACATACACGCGCACGCGCATGCACACACATACACGGCGTGTTTGCTTTGTACTCTAACTTTGCACAACTCACTATTCTCTAGTTTATCGTGAGGTCATCCAACCAGGACCTGAGCCTGGCCCATGCCCTCACCGTGCCCACGCTAACCTTGATGACGTCACTGCTGAACCAGGGCAAAGAGCTGATCTCCAGCCCGCATCACGTGACCCTGGTGCTGGGAGCGCTGCAGTCGGTTTCCCTGGAGCGCCTGGCTCCATCCACATACCAGTCCACCTTCCACGCCGTACATGAAGCACTGTTTGCCATTATCCGCTGTCATCCTCGGGTACGTCCTGGTGACAGGTTGCACTGGTTGCTGGGGTTGGAGTGGGTGTTGGAAATGCACACAAACAAATGTTATTCTAGCTTTGCTACTTAAACCAGCACGAGTGATGAGTGACGAGTTTAGCCTTCAGAAGGAAACACGAGGTCGGCAGTGCAGTCAGCAGTTTCTTTGTCTTTATGACTCATACAACCTGAATCCCTGTGAATGGACTTCACCTGGTTTACAGGATTCAGTCAAATATTAAAAGGCGCTTACATTAATCTTTAACCTCCGGTGCGTTGTTTTGGTCTGGACCAAATATCGGATCCGATCATTTATCATCCGATAATGGGACATTTTTAATATATATTGTTCTGAAATTATAGCCAATAAATAGAGGCAACAATTAGAAGCCAATATTGCTTCTATTGGTTTAACCATAACCATAGGGTGTTGTCACACTCATGAGGTCAAACTGCACTGGAGCTGAGCCACGCGGTGTGGGCCTAGTAGATTAGGGTGCAAAACATCAAACATGGCTTGGACGTTTTTCACAGTCTCGGAGGACGACAGCGCGATTGCTATTTGTAATGTGTTCAGCTAGGTGTCCAAGAGAAGGGAAATAGTCTACTAGTTTCACTAGGGATGCAAGAAATACCAAAATACACCAAATCCCAACAAATACTTACTGTACTCGTGTTGTAGGTGCTTAGTGTTATCTATGTGCGAATATCCAAATGTAGCAGTTGACCCCTCCCATATGTCACGTAAGTAGCTTTGCTTGGCTCCTCCAACACGCAGGATTGTTTATTATAGTTTTTTCAGGCAGAGATAGAGGTGTGTGTGTGTGTGTGTGTGTGTGTGTGTGTGTGTGTGTGTGTGTGTGTGTGTGTGTGTGTGTGTGTGTGTATGTAACATATGAATGTTCACATCGGTGCACTT
>OMKP01000649.1:0-14555 GCA_900302375.1 Bathygadus melanobranchus
TGGACATGTTGTCTTCAATAGCCTCAACATTGGAGTGATTGACAGTGGGAATGAGCAGCAGAACAGAGAGAGAGAGAGAGCGAGAGTTACAGAGAGAGAGGGAGAGAGAGAGAGGGAGAGAGAGAGGGAGAGAGAGAGGGAGAGGGAGGGAGGGAGAGAGAGAGAGAGATGGTTAGTGATTAATGGAGTGCTCCACTGGGATGTCTGTGGTTCTGTGGAACAGCTGTAGTCAGATTTCTAAGCTGCTTAAAGAAGAGGCAGAGAGGGGCATGGCACGAGTTTCCTCACAGTGAACAGGCATGAGTTGGTTTTGTCCCCAGCTGAGGTTGCTGGAGTCCAAGGGATGTCAGTCTTTTATTTTCTAACATTGTCTCTGGGAGGTACTTTTCTTCTGCTCGTCATGTACTATTTTCTCCTTTCCCATTGTTCTTCATGGTCCACCTGTTCCAATACTTCAAAGCGCTCTCAGCCTTTTGAACGTTGACCTTTCCACAAATCAAAAGAAAAGAGAATTGGTCTGATCGATTGGAATATTTTTTGTGCACCATCGGTCTCTGTCCTGTTTTAGTTTGTCCAACAGGTTTCTCATTCTGTTCATGCTCTTGAAATAATATGCCTGGAGATTTGAGACTATTCCCTCATCACTTTGAACTTCTTTACCCTGCTGGGTCATCGTTTTGTTCTATTTATGGCTCTGTGAGGTTGGGATTTCTTGGCTTCTTTTTTTGGGAGTCTTCTGCTTGATCACGCTGACTCATCTGAAGTAAGCACTCCTCAAGTCAGCACTTGGGGCTCAAAGGGGTAAATCATGCGTTCATGCATGTCTAAGTGCATGTTGTTAGCTTATTTCAAGCTGTGTTTTGACTGAGAAGATGCAGCCAGGTGTGCTAGGCGTCGTCCCTCCACCCACCCAGCCCTGAGGTCGGCCATGTTGGTAGTGTGGTGGTGCTCGGCGGTGCTGACCTATGTGTCCGTGTACATCTCGCTGTCCTTCCTGCGCAGCTTGCTAGCTTCCGACAGCAGCGGGCGAAAGGTGACGGTGCGGGGGCGCCGAAAAAGACGGCGAAGAGGAAGGGCCAGGATGTCCCGAAAACTGACTGCCCAGCGCAAGAGCGACCCCTAGAGGCAGCAGTGCCGCTGGCCAGCGTCACCAAAGAGAACGGCAAGACCCACCACAAGGTAGACCAGACAAAATGTGACAGGATCATCGTATTCTTTGGATTTAGACACATTCACTATTCATAGCTGACCTATATTCCATTTTTGTATTGTATCACATTACATTGTATGATTTCGCTGGACGTCTGTGCCCCCACCTTGTAAACATACATTCGAGAAATGGGTCAGTAAACATATAGTTGCTTGAGGGTGGTGGGGGGAGGCATGTTGTCATGGCAACATCACTAGGATTAAATGCGAATTCCACTCAAGGTCTGTCTCTGTTGGTTCCTCACCTACAGAATGAACACTGAACCTGCTCTTTATAAATGTAGGGAGCCAAGCAATATTCTTCTAGATCGAAAACTGTGTTTGTCCTTCAGCTTCATTCTCCAAAGTTGGTTACCAATGTGGCTTTGTCTTTGCTATTGAGTCACTTTTTAAATGCAACCTGATTATACATGATTCATATATTCACATGGAAATTCCTTCAAGCACCCACCGTTTTGCTGAATATTAAAGCCATGTTTTTCATATTTAGGAGCCCCAAACACCCAAGACATTTATGGTCCATCAGAAGGATGGCCAGAAGCATCCGTCCCAGCACCCGAGCCAAAGTCCCACTCTCTCCCCTGTTGAAGAGATGGAAGATGAGCTAGTGGCACTCACTGGCAAAGAGCAGCTCAAGGTATGCATGGAAGTCTTGAGATTAAACAGCGCTGCATCATATCACTATTGAGTGACAGGTGACAACGCTTTCTATTCCCCTCATGAATATGCACGTGGCTTCACACACTGTAATCTGCTGAGCACTGAAGTCACACCATTAAAATGGGCTTCTTTTAACTGGGTGACATATGGTTATGAACCTGTGAATAAGTCTTGCATTCATCAAACACAGGGACAAATGTGTGTGTAATAATTGTTGACTGTCTTTGTGTGTCTGGTTTCAGTGTAGCCTGTTAATTATATAATTGTTTCCTCCTCCTCTGTCTCTGATCATTTGTGAAAGCCAATCAGTCTTGGTGAAACAGAATTTATCTGTGGATAGACATGAAACAGAGCCTGGCCTTGTGTCGGCCACTGTAATATATTATTTTTGTTGTCACTTTGATATGGTGAAATCAATATGCGCCATCGTGTTTCGAGGTTGTAATATGATCTCACCCTTATTCAACCCCATCTGTCTGAACTGCAGAGGAAATTAAATTAAGGTAGCCATATCTGATGCTGTGTGGGGACACCTTTCCTCCTGGGTTTTGTTGGTTTTCATAGGAGAGCTTAAACCTGCACTGTAGACCTTTTTGTTTAAGCATACTCGTACGGTGTTCACTGTAGCCGTCACTCCACGTTTTCAACTAGTTTAATCAAATGAGCATCGACCCACTTTGCCCCATGGGTTTTGTTGAATTCATAGGGTGTTTGTCAATGCAATCATCAATCTTGTTAAAATTAAAACTAGTATATAAAATGTAACCCATCCACCCACATGTAAATCATCTAATGTTTACTCCCTCAATATACATTTTAAAGTACATTTTCAACAAAAGTGTCTACTGTACAAACAAAGTAGCATAGCTTGGGTATTGGATATGAAGATTTACTTACATCGTATTATTGTCCTCTCAGACAACTATGGTTTTCAATGCTGAAATTCCCCTTTTTCTTCTACAGCAGTTGCAGCAAGCTGTAGAGAAGCGTAATGAGATAATCGCCAAGCTGAGCTCCAACCTGCAGGAAGCCCAGGCCAGCAGAGACCAGGTCCAGCTAGAGGCCCAGTCCCTGGCTGGACAGATCCAGGCCTTACAGAAGCAGCTGCAGCAGGTACGATGCCAGGCAATACACTAAAGTGTGTTTATTTAGATCATTTATCGCAATGGCTACAATTCAGTCATTTTAACAGATGTTACAATGATGATGCAACCAACAGATGAACAACGATGATCACATTAGAAGCATGTTCCAAGCAGCTAAACTTCAATTCTCTTTCAAATGTGTTCCTCGCAGACGAGCGTGGAGTTTCTTCGCATTAAAGGTCAAACGGGGGTGCATGAGGCACCTCATTCCCAGCGACAGCAGTCCCCTCCCAGCTGTGGCTCCCAAGAATCCGCCCCTCCCTGTGTGGAGCTCCCATGGGGGGAACTCAACAGCATGGATACTAATGCTAATGGGGACGCCGAGACGGAGGCCCTCATCTTCAGGCTGAGTGCCGAGCTGGAGGAGGAGAGGACTAACAGCCAAAGATTATGTGCAGAGCTAGCCAAGGAGAAGGAGAACTGCCAACACATGCTTTATTTGCTAGAGGAGGAGAAAGGGGAAAGGGAGAAGGAGATGAAGCAAAGGGAAGCGGAAACTGAGGTGCACCTACGAGACCTCCAGGAGCAGCTAAGCCGAGCCCAAAGCCACTCCTTGGAGATGCAGCAGTATAAGGAGGAGAAGGAGCTGCTCAACACTGAGCTCCTGGAGATGACCAGGAAGCTAGCAGGAGAGCAGGAGACCGCGGAGAGGTTAAGAGAGGAGATCGCCAACTCCGCCCTCCGTCTCTGCGACCTGGAGGAGGAGAGGGAGAGACGGGAAGAGGAAACGAGGAGGCTCGAGGAGGAGCACAGGGAGGAGCTGGATAGAATCAGGCAGCTCTTAGAAGAGGGGGAGAAAGAGATTGACAAACTGGAGAAGGAGGACTCGGGACTCAAGGCTTCCAAGAATAGACGGAACCAAGAAAGGGTCAGCTTCGGTCAGGAGGAGGATGAGGAAAGTGGACCGGATCGGGAAGATGGTCTGGCCGAATCTGTCTCCGCGGGCATCTTGATGGAGCGCTACTTGTCCTCTGCTCACCCTGCACAGTCCAACTCCTCCCTGGCCAATCAGAGCATGGAAGAGGACATCCTTGCAGACAACTCTGCCAATTATAGGTTGGTGATTAATCCTGATGACCCTAATTGTGTTGTGGTTTGTTTGTGGTTCATGGTTTATACAGCATGCACGTCAAATGCATCCCACTCCTCCAGCCAATCTCAACTCTAGTCATGTTAATGGTTCCCAATATCTCCTTTTATATTTTACAGTTTTGAGCTAAACAGTGAGGTCTTGGGTGACCCATCGCACCTTTTCTCTGTCTCCAACCCTCTCCGTGAAGACGTCAACCACCTCATTTTCTCCGACCAACGATGCTTGGTGTCCTCCGACAACGTGTTGGATAGCTCGGCTCGCGCGTCGTCACCCGGCTGGCCTATCAACTCCACCTTTGGTGGCGATGAGTTCGGAGAGGTGTCACGGCAGCAGGGCGAGGAGCCGACGGACCTGGCCAAGGAGCTTCTTGGACAGCAGTGTGAGGAACTTCGAGAGGAGCTGGATCTGAAAGAGAGGGAACTCGATATCCTGAGGGACGAGGTCTCTAAGAGTGCTGAGGACCTGGAGGAGGCCAGGAGCAGGTAGGTGGCTTTATTCAGCGGTAAATAAAAGCCATTCATACAATGGCATAGTCTTAGAAACTGTACATTGGTATTTGTATGACCCGTTTGGACTTCGAACTGTTTGTTTACTTTACTGTTCATACAGGTGGGCACAGGTAACGGAAGAACTCAAGGAGGCCCTCTGGGAGCTCGATGAGGAAAAGGAGAAGAGGAGGACCCAGGAGGAGGAACTGGACAATGAGAGGGAGAAGAGAAAGCGTGCCGAGCAGGAGACCAACTTGAAAGCTCTAAAACAGGACAACCTTGAGAACAACGTCAGTTCCTTGTTGGAAAAGGAGGACGATACAGAGGGCAGAGAGGACATGGAGGAAGAGTCCTCTTTGCTCCTCACCACGACCCACCCGTCCACTCAGGTGTCGGACAAGCTGCCTGCAAACCTGAAGGAGTTAGAGGAGAAGGCTCCCATGGAGCAGCAGGAGATCTCTCTGCAGGAGGTGAACCAGGCCGGAGACTCTATCAACAGTGAGGAGCAGGAGCTGTTTAGCAAGCAGTTCAAAGATCTTCAGGTACACCTCTATAACAACATTTAAATCATACACATATGGAACCCATTTGTTATTTTTAGAAAATAATATTTAATAATGATTATGACTGCATCAAGAGAGCAGACAACCTTGACAGCATTTTTATATTTCCTTCAAAGGCTCGGAAGGACCAGGTCATTTCCGAGCTGGTGGACACCAAAGCCAGGCATGACACAACAGCTGCCCTCCTGCTTCAAAAGACCCTGGAGCTGGATTCTGCCTTAAAGGACCTCAACGCCACTCGCCTGCAGGTTGAGGCTGCCCAAGCGGAGCTGGAAAAGATGGGGGTAGAGCTCGAGGAGAGCCGGAGAAATCTGGGAAGCACTGCAGAGCAAAGGGGCGAACTAGAGGGTGAGCTCGTCCATCTCAAGCGTACCCTGAGCACCCTCAAGGAGGCACAGGTCCGAGCGGGAGAAGAGAGGGAGCTACGCAGGCTAAAGGAGGAAGAGATGGAGGGACAGCTGAAGAAAATGGAGCAAGTACTGGAGGAGGAACTTGAGCAGTTTGAGACGCTGATCCAGGCGAAGGATGATGATGTAAGCAAGATGGACTTTACAGTTTTGAGCTAAACAACAAAGGCCTCGACATGCTTCTGCACGGGTTTCTGTCGCACCACTATCGCGCCCTTTGATTTGATTGATGTGTATGTTTGATTGACATTGCAGACGCCTGGTTGTGCTGCTTACATGCTGCAGTCGCCGAGCATGTTCAGGCCTTAAGTGGACGGTAGTCTGGTTGGACGTTGGATTGCTAACTTCTTATGTTTTTCCCTAGTTGGCCGAGGTGCGGGAGAAATGGGAGGAAGAGCGCCAGGAGAAGGAGGAGGAGCTGCGGGGTGTGAGGCGTCTCCTGGAGGAGCAGAGGAGGGACCAGGAGTCGGAGGTGAAGGTCCTCATGGAGACGCAGGCCCTGACTCTGCAGGAGACCACGGAGTGCCTTCGGAGATCTCACCATGAAGAGGTTGAGGAACTCTCAAAGAAACACCAGGCTGAGGTAGGATTTAAGATCACCCGACACTTCTATACAATTAAGCTTAATGACATTAATGACGCAGAATATGTCTAAATGAACGTGTAGAACCAATATTATTAACCAGGCATTGTTCAGTAAAAATCTAATATTAGTTAATGGCCAGACTGTACTTTTCCATTGGCTCAACTCTACATTGTTTGTACAACAATTGGGATGGTGATGCAGAATCCAGCCTTAGTTATCATGTGCCTATCGATCCGTAGGTGTCTGAGCTGAGCCGTCGCCTGGAGAGAGAGCTGTCTGCGCAAAAGGCTGCTCTCGGTGAAGAACATAAAAGACAGATCAGCCTCATTAAACAGGTAGAGTCAGCCAGGGGGAGCATGACGTGTTCTGTTAAGGAACCCAGTATATTGTAGCTTAATTTCTCGGACCAATGTGCGCTGGTCTAGAGACTCTGGTCTGCCTTGCTTCTCTAGCCAAATAGCCGGTTGTCATGGTTGTGTGGTCCCTGTGCAGGTGACTGAGCGTGAGCACCGGCGCGTGCTGTCGGAGCTGTGTGCCAAACACATGGATGAGGTGAGTGAACTGAGGCTGGCGCTAACCTCCGAGCTCAGGGACAGCATGGAGACTGCCCATCAAGCAGAACTACAGCAGACACAGGTACGTAGCGGCCCTGCAATCCCTTGTTTGTTCACATGGTTCTCTCTTGTTCTCGTTCTCACTCTGTTCATCTGCCCGTTCAAATCAATCTTTCTGTGAAACTCATTTCACGGAAACCAGGCACATAGTTTCATAGCTTCCGATTGAAATCCTTCAAGTTATTTGATTTTAGAAATTTCAACCATGCATAATGTCATGTGAAAAATCGAACTGAAATGTGGCACACAAACTCCTCGGACCTCAGCTGCATGTTGCGTTACAAAGTCCCCCCCCCACCCCCCACCCCACAGATCAAGCAGTCTCTGGAGCTGGAGGCGTTGCATCTGAGCCTGGCCGACCTCCACGCCTCCCGGCTGGAGCTCTCCCAGGCCAACCTGCAGCGGGAGCGGGAGGCGGCGCTCATCCAGGTCCAGGCGGAGCTGCGGGACAAGTGGACGGGGGAGAATGCCATCCTGCAGGCCAAGCAGCAGATCGAGCTGGACCGCCTGCGCCAGCAGAACCAGCGAGACCTGGGTGAGCCATGAGTTAACAGGACGCTTTTTACGGGTTTTTGTCCTCCATGCAGGTACCCGATGAACCATTAGCCCCTAGTAAAACGAAAGTAGAGCAATGTGAACCTGAAACCCTGTGTTGCCAATGTATTCAGTCGTTTGTTTTTCTTATGTTGTGCACAGCTGAATTGAGGCAGCAGTGTGAGCATTGTCTCTCGCAGGAGAAAGCTTCTATGGAGACGAGCCGTGCAAACGAGATACAGGTACAAGGCATTCACAAAAGTCCTCTTAAATGTGGTTTCTTATTGTTATCTTGTATATTAGTAGTTCAGTACAGCATTTGTTAATCTGTAATTAAAAGTTTGAAATTGTATTCATTTCACTGTTGTTGTGTCCTGCAGAACTTAAGGACACAGTGGGAGGAGGAGATGGAGAGGTCCATGGCAGACCTCCAGACCCTCCTCTCAGAGACCCAGAGGAGCCTGGCCGACACAGAGGCTAAACTCTCCAGTGCCCAGGCTGAGTTGTCAGACACCCAGGCCTCTCTGGAAGAACTGCATGCTTCCAGTGTGGCCGATGTCCAGAGGCTGGAGGAGGAGCTGAAGCTGGCCTGGGCGGACAGAGACGCAGCTGCCCGTCAGTACCTACATCTGCAATTCATAAACTCGACCCGCGGTGGCGGTGACATAACCATCTGAACATACCTGACATGCTTGTGCTGTGATTCCCGCTCAGGTGCCGTGGAGGAGCTGGTCACTAGTCACAAGACGGTACTGAAGGAGAAAGAATTGCACGCACGCCACCTAGAGGAGAAGGAGCAGCAACTACAACAAGAGGTAAATTTACTTTTAAATTTGTACTTTTGTTGGGAATCAGGCTATTTTTGTCATAACTAAATAAAACTTGACACGTTTGCACTCTTAACACTTGTCTTTCTGTTTTGCAGGTGTGTCGTTTACAAGAGGAGCAGTCCACTTTGAGGAAGACCTCTGAACAGGAAGTGGGTCAGCTCTGGGCCCAACTGGAGAGCATGAGGGCCAGCCGGCAGGAGCTTGGAGGTGAGAGTTTATGAATATATATAAATGGAGACAATTTACCATGAATGATCCATTTAACTCTTTGACTAATGTTTAGTCATTTAGCAGATGCAAATGAAAGTGAAATCACATACATGACACAACAAGTAGGTGTTGGGCATCTTTCTCTAGGATGCCTACATGTAGGTTGCAGACATTTGGGATTGAACCCAGTACATTGGTTGGGACCCGGAACATCCTTTAGTGTAGTGTAAGATAACACTACTTGCTCATTGATCCCTGAGGCGAAACGTGCATCACACATACACACACATAGGCTTGTACTTTACATGATGTATCCGCTGTCAGGCCTGTGTCTAGTTCCCCTCCTCGTCTCTCCTGTACCACAGAGCTGAGGGAGCAGTTGCTAGCCCGCTCGTCTCACGTTGATGACATGGAGCGGCTGAAGGCGGAGTTTAACGAGCAAAGGCGGGAGATCAAGCAGCAGAACGAGGCCGAGCTGGAGAGCCTGAGGAGGTGCGCGCACAAATCCGAAACAATCCATATTGGGATTGAATGGAATACATAATACGGTGATGAACTAGGGACTGAGATCCTAACAGAACAAAGAGGAAAACAATGAATAGCTTTTGTATTCCGAGGATGAAATCACGTTTCCCATTGACATAGAATGGTGGCTTCTTGCATCCAACCACCACGAGCTGGATGTGTAGTTCCCCTACACGTTAGTCCCTTCCGCCAGGGCTTCACAAACTCCTGAGATGGTCCTGAGACACACAGACACAAGCGCGCACTGTTTTTTCTCTCCAGGTACTTTGAACAGCGTTTGAGAGCAGCGGAGGACGGCTACAGGGAGGAGATTGCTCTGCTACAGCTCCGACTGGTAGAGGGGGCCCTGGAGGAGTCACTACTAAAGACCGGGGATGCTAGGTACGCTAACAGACAGGCCTGAATACAGAGGGCCTTATTCAGTGTCTTCATAGTTAATTTAAACTTGTTCTTCCCGTCATGGTGTGTATATCTGTTGATGGCTTAAGTCTCTGTTTTAGTTTTAATACAGAAGGTGACGCTGCAGAAGAGAAAAATGACCTGGCCGAGATTACACTGAAACTGGAGAAACACAAGGTAGGTTCACACGCATATCCCTCCTGAACGTCTGTGTAATGTATATTGGAGACTGTAACTACAAACTGTGAATAAATGCATTCATTCTACTTGCATGCTTTAGCTTGGGGAGGGATGCACTGATCAGGTTTTTTAGGCCGATACAGATTACACATTTCTTTTAAATGTATGATCATTAGATACCAATTTTCCTTTTTCCTGTGAAATATAGGGTAGTTGTCCAGTTTTTTAAAACAACTTAATTGAAACCAAAACCTATTACTGTATTATGGAAGCTAGTGGATGAGTCACATGATCAGCTCCTGCAATTGGCAAATTTCAAGTTGATTGGCCGATCACATGTTTAGGGCCGAAAATGATCAGTGACCGATCGATCGATGTATCTTACCTTTAGCTGCATTAAGCCTCTTTCTACTACTCTCCTGCAGTCACATTCTGGTTGTATACTATTTAGTTTTTTTTCTTAAATGTTTTTTTTTGTAGGAGGAGCTAGACTCACTGCGTTCGCAACCGGAGGAGAAACATGAAGTGGAGCTGTCCGAGCTACGCTCCTCTCTCTCGCTGTCCTACAAAGAGGAGCTCCAGCAGGTCTGAGTGAAGCTTCTCCTCTCCCACCGCCTGCGTCTGCTGAGCTCTCCTCATTTAAATTGTTTGGTCATATTGTTGCACATACTGCTAGTGCTGCAGTGAGACACGCTGTTTTATTAATTTCTGATGGAAGAGTTTGATCCACCATCATGATCAAAGATGAACATATTATTAATATGTTAAATCTTTATCACTCATTTCAATGTTCACAAAATTATAACCAAGAGGGCCGAAACGGTGATCCTGGTTTCTGTCCTCATGGATACTTTCAACAAACTTACGCCCTGTTGTGTGCTTCAGGTGCGCTCTGACCTCACCGACCGCTACTATGAAGACCTGGACAATATGAAGACCCGCCATGCCTTGGACCTGGAACAGCTGCGAGCCAGACTCTCTGAGAACCATGTCAGAGGTAAGGACGCAGATCCCTTCATTTCCTTCATAAAAATACAAAAAATGATTTTAAGAATTTATGTTGCAGGGTTCCTACACGTCTTTGAAATGCTTTTTTTTCATCTCAAATTCAAAGCCTTGAAAGTTTTAGTTAGTAAGTGGTCACACAATTGAAAAGTGCACACATTCAAGCCTCTCTCGTTTGAATCGTTGTCTGTGACCTTCTGTAAATCCTGCTAGTTCTCATTGTACACATTCTCAGTGTCGTAACAGTAATTAACCATGATCCATGTCTCAATCTACGCATGTCCTTGGATTTGAGGGATTTGGGCCTGCAAAGTCCCTAAAGTCCTTGAATTTGATATGATGTGGGAACCCTGATGTTGGTATGTCATATGTATGGTTTCAAAATATAAACTTTTTCTTCCAGAGCTAACACGGGTTCGACTTGAAGCAGCAAGACAGGTGGAGGTAAATGCAAATTTAAGTGTTTGTCTTCTGATTCGTAACTGCAAACAAACCGATGGTCACATATAGTTTATGAGCTCTATGTAAACCGTATGTTAATGACATTGATGCCGTTTCAGGTGGAGGTCGAGCAGAGGATGTGGTGCCACAGTGAAGAGCTGCAGACCAGAATGACAATCATCCAAACCCTTGAGAGCAGACTGTCTGCCCTGGGTACACAGCACGACGCAGAACTTCAGAGGAACACACAGCAGGTACACAACCACTCCTGCATGTGTCGAGACATACAGAACAGGAGAAAGCATACTGAATCAGGCTGCTGGATTAGTAGTCTCTGGTTAGAGCAGCTGTGGTTTCTGATTGGCTCAGGTTGATGTCTTGTGATTACATAATTTCATCTAATCAATAAATGAAGCTGCAGCATTAAAGTGATGAACATATTAATACATCAATAAATAGAATCCAATAATATATATTATTCAATTCTTCATAATGACTCATTTTAGTTTTGGTACATTTATATTTTGTTGCCAATGCTGATCACACTGCTGGTGAATATAATGAAAACCTTGTCTCCCCGACACCACTGCAGCTGAAAAAGGACTTTGCTAAGGAGCTGCTCCTTCATCTGGATGAGGCTCGGCAGCAGGAGCAACAGAGGGTTACCGAGGAGCTGAGCATTGGTAACCAGTTGGAGATGCAACGGCTCCGACTGGCGCTCCTGGAGGAGCACCACCAGGCTGAGCTCAGGTTAGAGTCTAGACCCCTTGGTTGCACATAGGCCTGGCCGAATTCATTTTTTCCTTTTCATTTCTGTTATTTTAATAATGCAAAACTGCAATATCACGTAGGACGTTAGTGGCTTTCGGATCCACTCATCGGCCAGTCTCTGTTACGGCTGACCTTCAATGTAGCCTAAAACTTTCTGAAGACAAGCTGCTTCCATAAGAGAGAGTAGGTCTACTTTCAATTAGCACAAAGCATGCGGTTTGTTTGAACATTCGGCAGAAGAGAAATCACACAGGCTAGTGGGTGACTGATCACCAGAAAAGGTAAAAAAACAAACAAAAAAAAACATTACCTATTCACGTTTATTAAATTACCAACACATTATTAGTAGATAGAGCTTTTTGGTATCTTTTGGCCTCGTTTAAACATTGAAATAGCTACTCAATACAGTCATTATTAAAACCCTTCTAAAAGCATGACCCCCCCCTCTTGCCACAACCTCTTATTTCTATGGCCACAACTGACTAATGGGGGGAAAAAAACAGAAAAATATAAATGTCTATTTTCAAAATATTTTTTTATATATATTATTTTGTTGTTGGTGTTGAGTTTTTAACATAAATAAAAAAAACATTTTCCCAGGTTCCAAGCAGAGAAAGGGCAGTTGGAGGAGCGCCTGGCACAGAAGGAGAGCGCCTCTCTCGGGGAGTGGACCAACAAGCACCAGGCTGAGCTGGTGCAGCAGAGAACGGCGCTGCTCGACAAACACGCACAAGAGCTGCACGTCCTCACCGCCGGCCACAAAGAACAACTGGATGCCCTCGGCACCCGTCACCTGGACCAACTCGCCGCCATGGCAACGGAGCTGGACACCAAACACAGAGCTGCGCTCGTCGCCCTGGAAGCGAGCCTGGATTCCAAGTGGAGGGCGGAACTGGAGCATTTGGCGGGGGTCTTCCAGGAGACCAATCGGGCGCAGCTCGAGGCCCTGGAGGCGGAGCTCATCGGCAGGCACCAGGAAGAGCGCGATGAGCTGGAGCGGAGGATGCTGGGTAACATGGACACGTTGGAGGCCACCTATCTGAAAGAGGTTCAGGTAAGCGGACCCAAATACTTCATCTTCATTGTACAGTAAGGAGCCAACCTAGCAACTGTAAGTTTGTAAACTTGCTCTATTGACCTGGCAACCAGGAATGCTTGTAACTTGTTCTGTTCTAATTGTACTATACCTTCAGCGATATATTGTTGTCTCCCTCTTTCGACAAATGTGTTACTTTTTTTGTAAGTCTCTTTGGATAAAAGCGTATATGGATATTATGTTCATCTTGTTTTTGAGACTAGATGTAGTCTTAGATATTGGATTTTGTAATATTGTGATATGGCAAAAGTGTTGTCTTTTCCTGGTTTTAAAGGCTGTAATGCTGAAGTGATGTAATTTTCTGAACTTAGCAGACTGTTCTAGCTGTTCTATTATTTGCCTTTGCCCGCTTAGTCATTATATCCACGTTACTGATTATTTATCAAAAATCTCCTTGATTGTGCTTTCACAAAATATTTACAGTCATCCCTACAATATTGATGCAATATTGATTGATATTACTATATAAATAACTATGTTTGATTTTGTCCATATCACCCAGCGCTATTGAGATACCTCTCCCTTGGCCCCACCATGATGTTTGTCATCTTTGCACTACCTCAGGCTCTGCGTGACGACATGGAGCACCTGGAGGAGGGCCATACACAGGAAGTGGAGCGACTAAAGTCAGCACACACACAGGAAGTTGAGCGCCTGCAGGCTGAGATTGTGTCCAACAGGGAGGAGCTGAGGATGGAGCTGGCCCAGATGCACATGGGGAAGTTCAGCGCCATGGCAACCGAGCTCAGCCATGCCCACAAGGTCAGCACTTCAGCCACAAATTATATTGAATAATGCTGCTGTCGCCAGGCACATTATATAGGATCAAATCGCATCCCTCCTGTGATTTGTCCCACTTTAATGTCCTGTTTTATATAGCCTTTTAACAGCCTTCTACAGTCATGGGGGTGTTTATCCTTCTATTCTTTCCAAAAGAGCTGTACATTTTCAATCAGCATTTCTATAATGTTAAAACCCTTAAGAAAGTTTTCTTTGACTGTGACCTTCTTAGGTGGACTTATCTGCTCAAAAGGAGGCCTTGGATGCTGAACACTGCAAGGCTCTGGAGACTCTCAAGATGCAGGTAGGCATTTCAGGCATAATCCCCCTTATCCACGAACTACCATTCACTTTTACACTTGGATTTAAATGTAAAACTCTATTATAATTGAATCCTCTAAATACATGTATTTTATATTTAGTTGAAAGGACAGAGCATAACCTCATCTTTACTAGGCTATATGACAGTGGTGGGCAAACTACGGCCCGTTGGGCTGTTTAATCCGGCCCGTCTAGGATTTACAAAATTGTCCTAAAGGCTGCATTCATTTCGTCTTTTTTCTGCAATACCCTGCGTTTCAGTTGATTCCACTAGATGGCGCACTCCAAACACTACCGACCGTTGCTAAAGCATAAGAGTCTATCATCTCTACACACAGATATCCACTCTTCGCGTTTGCCATTGCATTGAGTCACACTAATTTAATAAGTGGAATGGACAGCTAAATATTTTTCCACCGAAGTCCGATCAAAGGCTGTATGTCAAGCATCCTCAAAGTCCGGACTCTGGTCCGGATCCGGACCGAACCACAACTGTCTCCGGACTCCGAGCAAATTATACTTTTCATATGTATTATATATATTATATATATTATATGTATTATCTGAGACATCGCTGCGACGCAACGAGTCAAAATTATCCGCTTTCTCCACTGCAAGCAGCGCTCCGCTTGTCCGACTGTCTGTGTGAGGAAGTCTACTCTGCTGTGGTCCAATCACATTCAGCGTACCGTCATCTC